>APFE030123885.1:2544-35591 GCA_000404065.3 Pinus taeda
AACCTACCCAACAAAGGACGATCGAGCTCACTACCTTGGAGCAAGAGATCAACAATGACCATGAGTCATGGCTAGAGTGGGATAATATCCACCTGGAGAGACTACTGGAGAATACCAATAAAGGCAAAACCAAACTGAGGAGGATGGCTTGTCATTACAGGGCACGAAACATGAGTGCAAAGGCCCAGATAAGGAGCTTGAAGGCTAAATTGAGCAGAGCAACAAAAGAGGCAAAAGAGGCAAAAGAAAAAGATCGGCTTCAAATCTTGGCTAAAGCTTATATGGCCCAGCATAGTGCCTCTTAGAGAACCTCCAGCCCAAATTTCAAGAAATTTGGAACAATTTTGGTCACATGGAAATTTTTGGTCACAAACAAAGGTTTTTTCTCCCTGTGCGTCGCGCCACTGGTGCGACGCGTAGGATTGGGAGCTCCAAATGAGAAATGGTTTGTATTTTTGGATTCAACATGAAAAATCACGACTATTGGCACTCGGGCAAGAAATTTGGGCATGATTTGAGTCTCCAGTAGGTCAAAAACACCCAAAAAATGACCTCACTGCCCCTACTTTGACACACAGGAAGCAGTCTTGGGAGAATGAATATTTGGAGAGGAAAATGAGCTCCAAATTCAAAAATTCCACTTGGGTTGGAATATATATAGGCCAGGATTTCCAACAAGAACACTTTGACACACTTTGGACTCCTGCAAGTGCCTCAAAAGTGGCCCGAAAGTGGCACATCACATATAGAAAATGGCGTGGCGCATATTGGAAAAAAGGCCCAATTTGCCTCTCTTTCGCAAAATTTCGATTCGCGACTTTTCATAAGTGGGCCCTCTCATCTACGCTTCACTTTTTTGGAACCAAAGGCAGCATTTAAAGTATTTTCACTTCAGATGGGCTTCTATCCAAGTGGCAAAGGAAGGCAAACAATCACCTAAGCCATTTGTCATGTTTGTGACGCTGCACCTGTAGCTGATGTTTGGCTCTCCATATTCATTTTGTAATGATTCAAGTAAATTCCCAACCCTTGGAATTCTATCTCTTCATGGCACATTCTATATATTGTATGCACACTATTTGCAAAGGGTTGGTTGGCTTGTAACTTTTGGGAGACTGTGGGAAAGAAGCTATGTTTCTTCATTGTATATTTTTTACAGAGGATTAATGAAAGGTAGTGTCTCTATTTCATGAGATTCATGTGGTTGTGAGTGTAGAAAAGGTGTCTCTTATGTTTCATATGTATCTTGTTATGTTTCATAGCTCATTCCACATTCATTTCCAGTGAAATTTTCTAAGTTAGATAAGGTAGAATTCAATTTTATTGCTTTGCCTGTGGGAAAATTTCATGTTCAGTGTTCTTCTTCTGTTGAAAAGGATTCATGTTGCCCATGCCCTTTTCACCCTCCTAGGCAATCTCTCCATTCTGCGTTGCTTTCAAACTAAATTGCTAGACTCTCCACCTATCTTGCCTCACAAAGTAATTTGTGCCTTTGTATTAAATCCTCTGTTCATTGAGGTCCATTGGTCCCATACCATCCCAGAAACATAGTCATTCATAAAAAATCACTTCTTGTATCCATATTCACTTACTAGCCTTATATCAATATTTCGCTGTAAGTCATCTCAGACCGTTTCATTTATCTATTCACTGAGCGTGACTCAGAGAGAGCCCTCTCCTATTTTTGTAGGGCCAGCTACCAGACTAAGCGTGGTTTGTGGTTACCCTCAATTTTGCCTTCTTTCAGCCTAAGGTGGATTTAGGTGCTAACATTGTTAATAGGCGTGAGAGGAATCACCGATAATGATGATGACCCTCAAGGTACAACAGTACAATTCACGTGGTGTGAAAATAGGACTTGATGTCAAACACCATGCAAAGTATTTCGGTCGAAGGCCATTGATGTAAACATGTCGCTGGAAGTGAGAAATTTTCCATTGAGACATGCAAGCTTCAAAGTACTAAAAGGGTTGTTCCTAGGTCAACTTCTTGGATAATGAGTTGACGTCGACAAGAAGTGACCCATCATAGGAGGGCCTTAATGAATCCCACATCTACGACACCGAACAGAGCAAATGATTTTGTGGAGGTGAAAACAATCTGATGATACAGGGTTTAGGGTGGCAGTCATGAAAGAATGAAAGGTGAAGGTATTGCAGCGAATGAGACACATGTTGGGTTGGTGAATTCTTTGAGCAACTTCTCTTGAACATATCAACAACACTGAAATGGATTGGTAGAATTAACCCCAAAAATGGATGGTACGGTGGACCAATGGTGATATGACTGGTAAATGGAATAACCCAACCCAACTCAATCATGGTGACAGAGTGAAAGTGTCATGTTCAAGAGCAACTTGCTACAAATAAAGTTTCTTCAAGTTTTCTTCCCAATTTTTCCCCAGTCATTGCTGACCAGTACCTCTTTATTTTTGTCAAGATTGAGGGGGATAACATATGCGTGTTCTATAATTTTCCCTTCGGGCAAACCCATCGCTATGTTTTAATGAGCCTAGCGACAGTGAAACTCGTTCTTATCTACATGGACAAGTTTTTTGCTATTGGTTTTAACGAGTTTAACGACATAGACAACTAAGTCTTTTTTAATTTTAGAGAGTATGAAAAGGGATGGAATGGAAAATCCAGTAATCCTTTTTCATCATATAATCCCTTAAGTACAAAAAAGTATAAAATAATACGAAAGGGATGAATTTTCGATAGTTCTAATGAGCTGAACAAGACAAGCGCTCAATATTTTTGTGTAATGATCCCTCAGGTCGAAAAATATTAAAATCTAGAGGAGGGATAACACATCCAATTGTTTTAATGAGCTGGAGAGGCCAATTGCTTGGCAATCTTTTCATATTTTATGAGTTAGATGAAAATATCTTAAAGGAGACTCGTTTTTCAAGGAAAAAGTGATATTTTCGGGTAGTAGCTGGTTCCAGGTGCGGTTTGGAACTTTCAAATCATTGTAGTGTAAAGAAGATGGCTAATAGAATCACTCATCATAGTTGTTCCTCAAAAGGCATAAAAAATCAAATGGAGGTGTATGATAAGCTAAAACAGAGTGTAGGTTATGGTAAGAACATGACCAAGGCTCAAAAGCTGATGATAATGTGATCGCAATGGTTATTTACTGGAGGTGGGTTCATTTTTTAATGAGCTTAAACTCTAGTGGAACATATGCTCATTGCTAGGTTTATTTTTTAACGAGCTTGAACTTCGCATAAAACTTCTTGTGGCTTGGTTCATTTTTTAATGAGCTTGAACCATGTGACAACATATGCTCAAATTTTATTTCATGTTTACACAAGCTTGAAATGAAAAAACTATGCTTGTTATAAGTTCACATGCCCCCAGCATAATAACACAAATCGAGGTGCATGCCCCCCAAGCTTCATTGCATTCAACATGGTGGTTGGAATGAACGTTTACCTCTGAGATTTGTGAAAGACTCGACTTGGAAAGGGAGTTGCTTCATTTTTTAATGAGGTTGACACAATAAAAGAACTATCCTTATTACTCCTTGTTTCATATTTTAACGAGGTCGACACAAGATAAGAACCATCCTCGGAATCCACCGTATTTATAGTATTTGATAAAAAATCAAAAACTGAAGGATGATTAAGGTCACTGGAATAATTTTCATGCTAATCCAGAAGATGGGAATGATGGTGGTGATCTTCCCATGGTGCCTCTCCTCTCATCATTGATTGAATGATTCCTTCATCTGTTGAATGTACATGCGACCAAGGATTTGAAGGGGTACCATATTCCTTGGACCTATCTATCGAAACACTCAATGAGCGTTGATTTGGGTTTGGCTCCTAGACGAAGAAAAATGATTGCTACAATATTTCTATTAGGGCGATGATCCATGTTGACAAAATGTTCAGGAATCTTTTGAATCTTTTAGATATAGAAGATATCATATTGCATGTTTCCACCGTGGCCACTTCCGCCAGATTTTTCGGAGGCGGTAGGGCAAAAGTACCCATCAATGTAGGGTGTTTTAGCAGGCCTACTCTGATATTTTGAAGTGAATGAGAGTTTCCATGGATCACTAGAATGCTTCCCGTAACATGTGAACTGTTGGGGAGGAAGGTTTGTTGGTCGACGATTGTAATTCCTCCTTGAAAAGGAAATGAAATCTTTCTGAAGTATGTCGACACAATAGCGGCCATAGCATAATCTAGTGCCTTCCCAGTACGATGTTGTAATCGAGGTTTCCATCGATAACTTCAACATCAATTTCTATTGTTTTGCCCCCCAGTTTGACTTGCAAGTTACTTAAAATCCCGTATGGAGTGTATGTTCATCCATCAAATGCTTTTAATGTCATTGGCAATTCCGACAAGGGTGGTGAGCCTAAAGTTTTCTAGCAAATCATTGACATAATACATGTAGATGCCCCCTCATCAATAATTGTTTGATGAAGAATTTTGTTGAGGGATTTCACTTGAATTAGGAAAGTGAGCTGAGCTAGTAACTGTGGGTCATATCCTTTATGATTAAAGGCCACAAGATTGGAATCCATTGGGTCAATCCCACCTATTGCTAATAATAGAGCCTGCTTCTGGGAGGGGCAATGTTGCAGTACCTCAAGTGTTGATATAGCAGACGCCGATTGGGCCAGGTCCTCTACTCTATTATAATTTTGTGCTACTCTGGCACGAGGATTAAATGTCGATTTGTGTACTACTCCCTTTAGCGGCTTTATCATTAGCTCAGGAATGATGAGTGGCACGACTTCAGTCGAAGTTGTTGTCGAACTACTAGGTTGATCATTAGCCTTGTTGTTCGACAGTTGTGGATTCCCGTAATCTTTATTCCTTGTCGATATCAAAGCATCATTTTTCTATTTCGAAATGGACAACATAAGCACTTGGGATGGGGAAGAATTGTCACTAGCAACCAGATTGGTTCCTGGGTTTGGAAACGGACAGTCAATACTGCTAAGGTTTTTGAATCTTTAAGAGTTTCCTAAGCTCAAGTTTATGTGGACAGTCTTTCGTCCAATGATCCTCATCACATATAAAACACAGATGACTTGGTTTCCTTTCTCCTGAAGGGTTTATAGAAGAATTTTTGGGAGACGACTCCTCCTGTTTCTTCTTTTTCCCTTTCTTTTTATTATTGCCTCCTGGTTGCTTCGGTTCTTTGCATTTGTCAGTCGACACGGAATTTACCTCCGAGGCGAGAAGTTATTCATTTACATTTTGACTAGGAACCGTATGATCTTTCTTTGATTTAGCCTTCAGCGTTTTGGTGCTAGTCGTACCTATCACGCCATTGCCGACATGAGAGTTTCTGTTTGATTTAGGAGGAGGAGGAATGGAAAACTCCGGTCTAGGAGCATCAGGGATTTTGTCATAGAGCATGCTAGACTGAGTATAGATCAAGTCTAGATATTGCGCATGAGAAATGACTTGCTCCTCAGTGATGACCCCTCCCTTTGCCACATCTTCTGTGATAGAAGGTAATAATGACTAATAAACCATTCAGATAGCATCTGATTAGGAACATATGTTTTTACAATTCTATGACGACGTCAACACTCATGAATATGATCAGATATGTGAGTGGCTATCATTTGTTTGAAATTGGTAAGAAGTTCTGTTCCTGTTTCGTACCTTATTGGTAACTAAAAATGGGTTGAAAAGGTTGTGGCAAGGGTGCTAAAGTTATCGAATGAAGCTCTAGGCAATTCAATGTACCATTTTGCTACCAGACCAGTTAATATTCACTGAAAAAGGTGAATCCTAATTGAATCATCATTGAGAGTGTTGGATGAACACTATAGATTAAAGGTCATCACATGATTCGACGGGTCTTCACCCAGATTTCCATTAAATTTAGGAATATCTGATGGAAGTTTATGAGGAATCGCTGGCCACCAAGGGGCATAAACAATTGGATCATTTGTTAGCCGATTTAGATCCAGTAACTTTAAAGTCACGACAAAGGGCAACTGTTGATTCAGGTTCGGCAAAGCATACCCAGGATAAGATGGGATTACCTAAGTAGTGGGTGTTTGCATACCAGCATAATGCATTTGATGTTGATAACTTTGGTAAGGTTGATGAGCATAACCATTATGATATGATTGATGTTGACCATTTTGAATATACGGCTACCCATTGCTCGCAAATATTTGTTTCTCAGATCCTTGGTAAGCTTGTTGGAATTGCGGTTGTTGATATTGTACCAGCCATGGTTGTGAAGCCATTTGTTGTTGTCCAATACTGGTTGTTTGACCAAGATGAGGGGTAATAGTACCCGTTTGAACCTGGGTCACTCCAGTCAAGGAGCCACTAATCGGTGATTGTGGTTGCGTCGTGGAGACAAGAGGTTGTTGTATTGCGACCTGAGAAAGTTGAGGTTGGCACACAATAGGCAACGTTTGTACTTGTGGCACCGTCACAATAGTCGGTGTAGTGGGGAAGTTTAACACAGGTAGAGTTTGTTGCATTGAGTATACAACTCTTGGTTGTTGAGGCAGTATTGGCACACAACCACTGGACATAATTCCAACATGACCTGAATTCTGTTGCGAACTCTCATATGGTTGTTCTCCTAGAGGGAACAATGAAAGGGCATACTACCCCCCATATGGCGGCAATCCAGTGCTCAAAGGAATTACTTTCCTTTGGGGACTGGGTTGCCCAAATTGACACTGCTACGAAGGATCAATTTGTTGAGACTCAACATAAGAGATTCCAGATATTATTCCAGACGAACAAATGGGAATAGACCATACTTTCGACACAGTCCCTGGAAGGAATCCATCTAGCAGTTGAGAGCTAGTTGGGACAGATGGTACAACAGCAAACATTGTTGGAGTAGCAGGAGGAGTTCTACTATTGTTGCATCAAATGACATAGTCCTTGATGTCGATGGTTGGTCAAACATATCTAGTGTATCCAAAAGATTTCCTAGCAATTCTACAGGAACTTTCGATGAAGGGAGACTAACTTCTAATGAAGAAGGATATAGGGTGATTCTGGCTCCAAAATGCAATGGAGTATTGGATGGAGGATCCTCCAAAATCTCTTCTATAGCAACCACTCTAGGTGGGAGAGGTAGACCATCAAGTTTGTAAAATATTTCTGGTGCTAAAGAAGGCATAGACTCTACAGCAACAGATGTTGGAGGGGTAACACTTTCTGAATCAGCTATAGATCAAGTCGGTTCAGGAATAGAAGCGTTTACCATTACACTAGGATCAATTCTAATGTCCTCTTGTGGCCACAAAACTTCTTCTGTAAAGGCAGGGATACCATAAATAGTTGGAGTAACTAGAGTCCCTGAGGATGTTGGAACACAAGTTCTAGGCAAACCAGGGGACTTTGATCCGGTTAAATGAGTTCACTTTGTCCAGAATAGTTTTGTTTCCAGAGTCAAAGATGGTTGACTCATTAATCTCCATGAAAAATGGGGTTTCGATTGAATTTCTTCCACGATTGTGGATTACTCAATCAACTCAAAATAGGGGAAAGATTGATTCCGAATTAAATTATTTTTAGATGCTTTGACACAACTTTCTTGTTCAATTTTTAAGATTCAAGAAAAAGCTAGAGATGGCTCTAGTCACCTTCGATTTTTAATGAGCCTGAAGTGACAAGTGCTTAGATGGACCTTTTCCTTTAAGGAGTCTAAAAAGGAATGAAAGAGACTACTCTAGAAATCTAGACATACGGATTACCAAACCAATCGCAAAACTGCATAATACTTTTTACGGTACGATAGTCAATCTTCCCAAATGTTGTGTTTAGTGCATTGCGATCGATAGGCCGACATACACAACTTCCTAAGGATAAAGGATATAGCCTATTATGGTCTCCCAATATATACTTGATGGTACGTGGGAGCACAAGTTTGTACTTGCACTTGTCATCTCAAAGAGGAGGAATCACCCAACCTACGATGAAAGCGATAGTTACCAGGCTTTACGACACCGAAATACATCTGTAGCCTAGACTTCTAAATGTTGTGCGTTAGGTTCCAAAGCGTTTTTATGTTCATTGAATTTATTTTACAGTTGATCTTTCTTAAGAAGTTTTCCTTTAAGTTTCACCACTTGATGTAGATATACAATTCCTAAAATGAAATCTGAAATGATAAACAATCATTTATTCTTCTTTTTGCAATGAAAATCCTAGCTACTAAGGAAAGAGAAGCAGGATTCTTTCAACATAGAGCAGAGAGCACACACTAGATGCACTGTCCTAAATCAAAATCAACAAGTAGTCTAAATGCAAATGCACATGCATGTATTTGTTTTATGCTTTCTTAACGTGTCAATGACTAAAAGAATGTTAAGTAAAAATCTGAATTATCTTTTCAAAGCGACAGTACCAACAATTTTCTGTTCAAAAGACGAAAGGAAGATAATGCCGACACTTTACGATTTTGAATAGAAAACTACTTTTTACACTTGAAAAACTATTAATTCAAATCAAATATAAGAGTAACTGTGTAATCGACCATCAAGAATAGTAGAATTATTTTCTTTGACTGAAAATGACACTTGCAACACTTCCAAATCAAAAGACAATAGTTCGACTAAGCTAATTCTTTGTAAAGGAGAAGTGTAAATGGTGAAAATTACATAAAAACATTCACAATTCTTTGTACAATGGAGGCTAAATAATGCAAAGGAAGTGAGTTTCCACAGTGGTATACTGATCACAGACAGCAAAACTCCTGAATAAAGCTTAAGAGAGTGAACAAAAACCAAAATCTGGAGGTAGAAACAGTCTTATCTGATTATCGCACCTGTAACACAAGGAAACAGGGATGCATCTCAGTTACTACACATGAGGTGTGATGCATCCATATTGCCAAGAGGAGAAGGTGTGATGGTCCAGGGACGAGACTTCAACTTGGTTTCTGGTCACATTTTGCAGCTTAGTTCAGGGATTTAGGCCGATCTAATGATAGTTAGTAAATGAAAATCACAGGGGCTGATCTAATGAGGATACTTGAGCCACCACCAGGGAAATTAGGATGCTTTCAAATCAATTGTTTAGTTTATAAACAAAACCTAAAGATAGATTGAAGCAGCATTGATCTACTTTGCACTTGCATGGAAAGTGCGGTTCGAAGGTTAGCTATCTTAACTTAAGGCTCCGTCTGTAGTTTATAAAGCAAACAAATATAGACAAGCAAACAAGCTATTTGCTCCCCAGCAGAGTCACCATTTCGTTATCGGGAAATCTAGTGTCCATGCAGAGCTGCTAGTCCCACTAAGATGGGTAGCTATCTTAGAAACAAACAGACTAAAGTTACTTTCATTTTCCTTTATGAGAAGTAGATAGGAGAGGAGCAAAGGATACCAACCTTGATCTTTCGCTTGGTTCCTTGCTTGTTCCTTCTCCCCTCTGACAGATATTTGCTGCTCCTTCCTTGCTTACCCAGCTTCAAAGAGTACCTGTAAAGTCAAAGCAGAATAATACCTTCAAAGTACTAGAATCTACATCATAAACAATATAGGACCAGATATATATTGACCACACAAATGCATATATCATCAAACGTACGAGAATGTGGAGGAAAACTTGAATAGCTTTATTAATAAAAAGAGTAGAAGAGAGGATTACAACCCATTGATCTAACCCAACATCATCCTCCCAGCATGAAAGCCCTTCTTCACCTAATGAAAAGCTTAGATCACCCAACACTATGATGTTCCACCAGGAAACAAACAAAACTCCCTTATAAGATGCAAAATTCCAGCCTCTGGATCTCTGGGATGAGGGATCCATATATAGATGTTTGCAGGGGGTGAGTCACATTCTGGGATTTTGATTAGTGTCTTCTCTCTGATAGTTTTTGGTTCCACTTGGAGATTCATGATCTCTTATTCATCCCCGGGCGAATTCAGAGAGGCAAGTGTCACAGGAGAAGTTTCTGGAAGATTCCATGATCATCCACCTTGAAAATTGTCGCTGCCATTTGTCTACTCTCACCCATTGCACCCTAAAAAAGGGATATTTAGTATGCATCGCAATTTTTTCATGTGGCAGGTGAGATGCATCGCACCCTTAGCACTGAGCAGTCTGTATGGTCCAATTTTGACCAGTTCTGAGCAATTTTCTGTGGAGAACTTCTGGGAGATGATGTAATCAACTGACCTTATTCCTTTAGGGTGTGAGACAAAACTTTTACAGACTCAGAATCCCTTGGTTTATGGACATATATGATTGGGGTTTCATTTCCAAAATATGTCTATAACAAACCTTCATCTCTACATTTCTTAAATCTTCTATACATTTCTTCTACCATGGTTTTCATGGTCAAGAAACCATCCATGAACTAGGAGTCTGATTCCAAGGGGGTTTCCTCTAACATTTTCCTCTTAGGATAGACTTTTCCAATTTCTAGGTTAGTTTCAACCAACTCTCCCTCTCCTAATTCAAGCTTTGATCTAGTTATCATTCAACAACAAAATCCAGCACAGGATTGTCTAACCTTAGTAACCTAGAACTCTGATACCACTTGATCTGAAATTGATCGAGGACAAATAATAAAGGTATTACAGACTCATGTGTGTGGATGTGCCTATGTTACTTTATGCAACGGATCGATAAGATTGCAAAATACATAGACACTGAAGTAGTTAGAGAAAACATAACAAGCAAACATGGAAACCCAACAAGTTTAATAAGGATTTCACCTAATGCTCCTGGGCTATGTTTCCTAGTCCAAACTTCAGTGGTGGCTTCTCTATTATGTTTTCAAAGTAGAGTTTTTATAACAGTGATCTCAATTTGAGTCTCACTCAATAGATAAATCAATAGCACTGGACTTAGATTCCCCAAGTCTTTGCAGTACAGAAATTCTCCTTACTGAAACTCGACCTCTATTGGTCACAGTAGTATGAGCCCAATCTAAGACTCATACATGACATGCATGTACAAAGGAGTTCACTTGAAACTCTCAAACCTTCTCTGGAGTCCACAGACTCTATGACTCTCTTTAGCTCTATCTAGCTCGATGTTGCCTTCAGGTCGGCTCGGCTTCTTCCCTCTGTTTTCTACACTTAGCTTTCTTAACTTGCTTTTCTCACTGCTTGCTTCATTTTTGTTAGTTCGTGGCTTTAAAGAGAATCTTCTTTCTAACTGTTCATTTCCACTTCCGAACTTTTCGGTTCCCCTGCCTCTGTTCATTTGAATTCCTTTATTCTGTGTCATCATCACTGTATAACGTCTCATAGGGAGGTGGCCACCTATTTCATAACGAACTAAGTGTTAGTTTTCTTGGACATCTTTGGAATGACTATTTTTACCATTAACTCCAAGAATGCCTGCAAACATGATTCCTCTGCCAACTCATCGTTCATGTCGAACTTCAAACCTTTATACAATTTGGCCTTTTCACCGCGTTTATTCTGGTCATCCATCGGATCGTATTTCCGCCATTGATCTGGAGCCCCCCAGATCCAACAGTCTCCATCCATATCGGGTGGGTAAGTAGCATGATGTTTACCTGTCCGATGTGAGTGGTTTTCTGTCTCCTCTCCTAGACGCATGGAACCCATTATGTGGCATCGGGTGGGACTCGGTTAAAGCTGTTTACTACTTTAAATCCCTTATGATATCTTGCTGGTTTTTGTGTGGGAATCGCCTTTGATGGAATCGGCGAATTCCGTACAGTTCTTGACATTTCAGGTCAGGGTCGCTTGAGGCTTTTTCTTCTCTGAGGGAATTGCTTGGTGACATACGATTAGTGACTTGTCGCTAATTGCATATCAGAAACCTCCCCCATTTCTCAAAAAGACTTCCCATTTTGTTGTTTCATGGCAGCATGCCTTACCATGGGCCAACGGTCTGTGCACTTGACCAAGGTTCCTCATTGCTCGGTGCTACTCAAAATTAGAATTGTTCAAGGATATTTCTGATAAGCTCAACCTTTGTAAGACTTTGAAACTTTGGCATGAATTTTACAAAGTTATGAAACTTAGAGAGTTCTTTAGAATCCAATTTAGATCATCGAATAACTGTTAATGATGTACGCAAGGTATGTTTACGTATTTTTGCGAAGACTTAAATGAATTCTTTTATGTTTACTAATAACTTAAGTAAATCTATGTGAACCCTAATTTAGGGTTGTGTTTTGATGCACATAAGTATATAGATCGATTGTTATAGGTCCATAAAGATAGATCACAGACCTTCATGAAGGTCTAAAGGCAATTTTGATATTGTTTCCGTAGTGATCCCTAAGGGTGTAGTGATCTACATGAAAGGGACAATAGTGAGACTGCAGCCTGCACTACCTGGGTAGTTGGCAAAAGGGATAGTAGTGTAAGTATTTCTTGGTTGGCACAACTAGCTTTGAACCTGGGTCAGAACACCCTAATCTAAAGTTGAGTTGAATTACACTGTCACTGAAAAAAGAGCTTTTAGCTTAGTACATTATTTAAACAAATTTAAGAAGCTATATCACTTGGTACCAAACATTTGGTCATATTGATCTTGAAGCCATTAAATATTTGTTGAACACACCTAATGTTTAATGTTAGGATAATTAGGTTGTTGTTATTGCTACAAAAATTTGATTTGACTATCATTGACAAACCAAGAAAAGAAAATGTGGCTGCAGATTTTTTGTCCAAGTTAACCTTGCATGTAGATAATAAAGAGATCGTGGATGATAATTGGTGAGCACCAGTATTGCAGCAAAAATGTTGCAACTCTTGGGCTACCTAATTTACTCTTATCAACCCGATAGTTCGTAACAAACTTGGAAACGACGATGTTGTCTGCACAAGTACTAGTTCTTACTGCAGGTTGTCACTTAGTCAACCAGGGCAAGATCACTAGGAGCTCAAGCCAACTTCTATGGATTCCAGAAGAAGCTCTATATGTCATGAAACGAAAGAAAGATAGATTCTATTCTAATTGCATAAAGGAGAAAGACTAAAATGTAAAGCAAGCCAAGTAAACCCTAATTAACCAACTAACCCTACTTTTGTAGAAAGCACTATGAAAACCATGAAAAGAATGCCATTATCTATTCAAAGAAGTAAACAACATCTAACTAAGCTATTCTTGGAAGTAAATGAACAAAAAACATCTTTTTGGATTTTTATGTATTTTTATATGAATTTGACATGCATGTAATTTATTATTTGTGAATGTGGTAGTGAATAGGTGGTGTTGAAGGGAGGTTTTGGGACATGAGAGGATGTTGGATGGTGTGGTTGGGTCTTAGGAGGTCTCAGATGGCCTTCTAGAGGCTTTTCCCAAATTTGGCCTTCAAAGAAAGCCTACAGGAAAATCTACAGGAGAACACAAGAAATCTACAGGAGGAAAAACAACATTCCACAGGAGGCCTACAGGAGGAGGCCGAGAGTAGTTTTGGCTATTTTAAAGGTGTTAGAGGGACTATAAAAGGTGGATGAAGGTTGGAGTGAAGTGTTAGGGAACCTAGGGTCTACCAAGAATCATTAGGAGATGGAAATATGATTAGATTTTCTCAAGGAGAGAGGAAGAAGTTCTATGGAAAATGTAGGAACCTAAGGCAGAATTGAGGGGAGACTTGGGCGACCTGTAGGGCATGGATCAAATGGAGGATAAGATGGCTGATAGGTTGACCTACTGCTATAGGATATCTGCTGCATAACTAATAGTCAACCGATGAGATCAAACAAGCAATGAAATAAGTGCATCTAGAAAACAAAGTTTTGCATCAAACTAGTTTAAACTATGATCTATGAAAGGAAATGCTTGAGAAATGCTGCAAGAAAGGAAAGCATGAAAGAAGACTGTTGTAAATAAAGAAATGAGCATGATAGAAGCTCTAAAGCCAAGCAAACTAGACTACTAACCAACTAAAAAACTGCATGCACTAGAAGTCCTATGAATGAGGAAAATATGTGTTTTTGGGGCAACAAGACAGTATTTGCCTCAGATCATAGTCCAAAAGGGAGGAATAGAGGCCAAGGCACAATTGTTAGCCTTTTGAATCTTTTCTTTGTCACTACTTAAGCTGCTATAGAAAGAACAAATGGAAGCAAACTACTGAATCATCAAAAGCAACCTTTTCTTAACCATAAAAGAAATACATCTAACAACAATCTAATCTACAACTAAAATAAAACATACAAATACAAGTAAAGAGGAGCTTGGTTTCTCGGATTGAGCCCTAACCCAAGAGATCTAGCCCTCTGAGGTAACTCAGTTCTAACTCCAAAATGGTTGCATCTTTAGTTCCAAAACAATAACAAGATTACATGAAACTGTCAAAATAATAAGCTCAAGGTTGAGCAGAGTTTACATAAGCAAAAGTACAACAAAAATACAACAAAAATAT
Organism: Pinus taeda; assembly: GCA_000404065.3. NCBI lineage: Eukaryota > Viridiplantae > Streptophyta > Pinopsida > Pinales > Pinaceae > Pinus > Pinus taeda. Next base: position 16,866 of record APFE030123885.1, read on the forward strand.
GACCCTAGTGAGGCCCTAGGCCTCTCTACTTATACAAATAAATCTACTAACATCTTGCTTAAAATCAAGAAGGCTTGGCTCCCAAAACTCGAGATAATCATCAGTCATCCTCCACTTGCTAGGTTGCCTTCTAGTGCATGACTTCGCTGCTTGTACTTCAAGCTGAATGAACGGGAATTCAAAGTGAGGAGTAATAAATGAGGGGGTTTCCCTCCTATAAGTCCTCTCTTTTGTCCACTTTGAGTTATTGCTACCATTTGTCCACTGGATCCTTGACTTTGACCTCAAAATTCAATAATAATTTGCATTAAACACATATTATACCATATGGCCTCATAACTAACTCAACTCACTCTATAAGCATAAATATAATCAGAAAATCATACAATAAGCTAAGAGAATGGTTTATTTGACTAGGTTAAGAGGTAAAATGAGCCCATATAATTACCCATTTAGGAGGCTCATCATCACCCCCTACTAAAAGTGTTTTTGATCCTCTGAGCAACTTAGTCTATCTCCTCATCTTTTATGGCCTTGGTGGCCTCCCTAGCATCCCATGCTTCTGATGTGGTCTCCTCTTCCTTGTCATAGAATCTTGCCCTTTTGTCTATTTCTTCCCACCGCTCTTGCTCTTCTTCTTCTCTTCTACCTTCCAGCATACCTAGCAGTAGTGGGGGACTAAATTTGAGGCCAATCCAATTGACCTTCAGCCTCTGAATGGAGCACTTATACATGGGCACTCTCCTTATAAGGTGTTCCATCTCCTCATACATGCATGCACATAGTCATCCCCAAGTAGCTTGTCCATATCCTCAAAGTGTGCAATGGATTTTTCCTGATCATTTATATATCTAGGGGAAATCTGAGGAATATTGGCAAGTAGGTTATGTGTGCTGATGAATGCCATGGGTTTGATGGCTCAGCTCTAATAATTAATGGCTCATTCTACTCTTTGATCATAAAACTTCCTATTTCTACTGCCATAAATCTTCATGGTTCATCCATGAGGCCATGGCCATTAGTTGCATGTCCCCTAGCCTGGCATTGGTGTCCCAAACATTCACGTCTGTGAGGGCCATGTTATGCAGGATTAATTCTGCCATATTTTCGTTATCTTCTGATGTACTTTGGTCACATAGATCCATAAACTGCTTGTAATCTTAGAAAGGAATTGTGCCTCTTTATGCCAAAGTCTTTATCTGAAATTGCAACCATTGGACCTTAAGATACATTCCATAGGATTTTGCTGGTGTTCTACATTGCAATGCCTCCATGGACCAGCTGGCCATGCATGCCACTTGGGTCTCTTTCTCTTGCAACTGCCTTCTTAGCAATTCATTTTTTGTTTCAAGTTGGCTTCTTGTAATTGCTTCTCTATGTTTGATAGCACTCAACTCTCTACCCATTTCTCTGAGTTTGCTCTCCATATGGCCAATATCCTCAACTCCCTTGGATTTGGCTATTTGCATCCAATTGTGTGTTCTTATTCTCACTTTCTCTAATTTAAAGAATAGTGGAATTGGAAACTTTTGTGGAATTATCCTTCCTTCCTCAGGAATATTTTAGTAGGAACTAAGACTGGTTTGGGGATCAGGTTCTTGTATCTCTATGTCTTCCTCCTTTCCCTATGGCTATCCTTCTACCCTTTTCTCAAGATTTTGGGTCTCCTATATTTTTGACAGTGTCTCCTATAGAATTGTCTGTGCCTCCTATAGGACTATTTTTGGGTCCTGTATTTCTACCTTTTCTTTCCATGTAAGAGATCTAGGAGTCCCCCTTTCATATGTGATAGGTTCCTTAGAAGGGGATTCCTTTCCTTGGGTAGAGGGTGAATCTTCAATTATAATTGGCACTTTTGAAGAAGGCTGGGGTTTTCCTATTTTGATTCTTGTGCTCTTCCTAGCCCTGAAAGACATGGAGGCCAACCTTTTCCTCTTCTCTTTTGTTTTGATGGGGGTACTGAGCATACTAAGAGTAGCTATTGCCTCTCTTTCTAGAGTCTCAAGGGACACTTCCCCTTGTTCTGTCTTTTCTGCCTCTTTTTCTGTCTCCGTTTTCTCTATTTCCTCATGCTCTGTTTCTTCATCTTTCTCCTCCTCTATCTTAGTTTCTTTCTTCTTCCCTTCTTGTTTTGCATGTCACCAGTTGGTTCACCTTCTCCCCCTTGCTACTCTTCCTCCTCACTACCAGTAGGACTGATATTATAGGTTAGGGTCTTTATGTCATCCTCAAATATCATGTTTCGAAATATTTCCCATGCTATAGGGAGTGTAAAAGTATGAAGAGTTTCCTCCACTAAAATTTTGATTAACCCATGGTGAGATAGCTGCTATAAATTTCCTACTTGAACTTAGTGCTAGAGTCAATGAGAGATTGCGGGAGGAAGTAGGGGATGCTGAGTTTCTGAGGGGCTGGAGTGTCCATGCCATACCTTAGTTCATAAGGGATTCTAAATTGGTAACCATAGACAATGTTGTACCTCCCCTCAAAGGAAATATATTTTATTATTTGGTAGCTAACCTCATCTAAAGGATATGGTATGCTAGCCCTTCTAATGCCATTTTTATCATCTATAGGGCTTTCATTGTTTTGGAAAACGTTTTTCTTAGCAGCCTAGCCAATTGGTTTCTCATCCTTACTCCAAGGCAGCCCAAGATGAAGGGTAGTGACCCTAATCATAAATTCAGTGGTTATCTCCATATAAATACCTCTAAAGGTGACAGTGGCATGTGTTTTGGTGTGAGGGAAAAAAGAGTGGGCAAATTCTTGAGTAATCTCCTCACCAAACCCTCAGAATTTCTCAAGAAAGTTCATCCAATTTGCTCTTGTGAATATGCCCACTACTTGGGGATGTGCATGGAGGCTGGAGGAGTTGGTGGGCTCCTTCCTCATAAAACCTCCTGTCATTTTGTTTTTGCTTCTTTGGGGAACCAAATGTGGAGAAGGAGACAACAGTTTTTGGAGAAATATAGAGAAACAAAGAGACTTTGTTTTCTCAAGAAATAAGAAAAAAATTTCTTCTTTATTTCCTCCACCTAAAAGCTTGATTTAACCCTTTAATTTAAACCACTTCTTACATATTTTGATATTCAATATGGGTATGCATGGAACCTACCTCCTAAGCCTGAGAATTGTGCTCAAACCCATGTTTTCTCCTTCAAAACAACTCACTGGCCCTCCTGTAGAAGACTGTTGTGTCCTCCTATAGAATTCTTGTAGGTGCTCCTGTAGAACCTATAAGCGCTCCTATAGAGAACGCCAAGAGCAAGAGTATGGGGGAGATCAATGGAGAATGATGGTTAGGAGGTTGTGGGGGCAAGAGGAGATTTGTAGGAATGGAGTTCCAAGGAGGGAATGAAGGAAAAGGTGGTGAGAGTGCTCGAGGAGGAGTATTTAATACTTTTTATGGATATTTTTGGTGATGGAGGGTGAGCAGGAAAGGTGTACGCTGGCCATATTCAGACAGATGGTCCCCACTTTCCTTTTCATCATGGACCTTTCCTCGTAATCATCCCTCATGATTACATCGGAGTCCATAGTTCCTCCACTACCTATCCTTAACATCTTTCTTGAGTTGACTGAGCGCACGTGTGGGTGACATCTTCGGATGAGTGGAGTCAATTATATGAAGGTGGCCAAGTTAACTCGCCACCTTTCCCTCGTTTATCCTCAACCATCTCATTGTTGTTGCATGCTTTCTAATTACACAAATTCAAACAGAGGAGCGGGTTAGTTACTTACATGGGATCCAAATGCATTTGCGATGAGGTGCTTTGGCTCTCTCTCTCTGATGCATGCCTTTGTATCTTTTGTTTCATGTTGTGTACTAGTTGATGTGTGGTTGTGCCTTGTGTTGGTTCTCCTTTGGCTAGATCTGAGCTTCAGGTGTCTTCTTCAACCTTCATATTTGCACACTCTTGCTGCTGATGCTAGATTTTAATGGGATCAGTTGCTACATGAATTCCTACAGGATCTCTTATAGCTGCTTCTCCCTTTGAATCTTCAACTTCTTTCTATGCTTGAAGCTATGAGGATGATGCCAGAGATGTAGATAGAGATCGAGAGGTGATGGGTGGGATTCAAGTGAGGTTGATGGTGTTGTTCACTTATTTTTTTGTTTTCTTTTCTTTTCTTGAAGAACTATTTTTTTTGTGTTTTTCTTGGACAGGAAGAAGAATGATGCTTGGAGTGTGATGCAGGCTTTGAAATCATTGCAAGGAGGTTTGGAGACTACAGGAGGATTTATAGATTTTTTATGAAGCTTCCCTATGCCTCAAACTACCTTTTATATCCATTTCTGGCTCTATGTAATTCCTACATGAGCCTCTTGTAGAAAACATAGTTTTCGAAAAAGAAGCACAGTGAGGTGAAAAAAATGCCAAGAATGATGGAGAAAGGTGTGGGAAGGTAGGATAGGTGTTGGTGTTATTTCCAGGGTTCCCTTGGCACCTTCTATTGCTTCCTGTAGTCCTCCTGTAAACTTGTAATGCAACTGAAAGTTCATTTTCCTTTTTATTTTATTTTTTTCTTTTTTCTTTTTTGAAAACAAATAGGGCGCCTCAGGGAGGTTTTCACCCAAATTTCCTGTCCTGGGTGCCTCCAAGGTATATTTTCACCCAGGGATCTTATTTCTCTCTCCTTTTTTTTTTTTTTTTTTTTTTTTTTTTTTTTTTTTTAAATCAATGGGCCGCCTCAGAAGAGGTTTTCAACCCAATGATGGGACTCAAGCACCTCATGGAGGTTTTCACTTGAGTCCTTATTTATTTATTTATTTTTCTTTTTTCTTCAGTGAGTGGGTGAAGTGGAGGCTAAGACATGCTCCACTACCATCACCGTCTTATTCAAATATTCAATGAAATCACGCCTGGAGAGGGGTTTCTTGTAGACTTTCAACCGATGTCCATTGACAAGCATGGGGATGGCTTCATCATCAATGGTTCTCATTCGAACTAAACCATTGTCATTGCATTTCTCCACAGTGTAGGGTCCTAGCCATCTTGTCCTTAGCTTGCCTTTGAAATATTTGTATCTTGAGTCATAGAGTAGTGCCCAATCTCCCTCTTGGAATTGCTTCTCCTTGATACTTTTGTCATGCCATATATTTCTTTGAAGTTGAACTACCTCTGTATGGAGAAGGGCCTGCATTATGTGTTCATCCAATCCATTGAGCTGAAGTAATCTTTCTTTCTATGCATGGCTGAGGTCTACGTCCAGCTAAGCTTCCATCCTCAAGGTATTGAATTCAAATTATATTGACATGAAAACCTTCTTCCCATAGACCATCTCATAGGGTGTGAACCCTATAGTGGTCTCCCATGTTGTGTTGTAGGCCCAAGTGGCTTCAACTAATCTGTCTGCCCAGTCTTTTCTATTGCTGCTCACTACCTTTGTTAGGATCCCTTCCAGTGCTCTGTTAGTGACCTCCACCTACCCATTGGCTTGTGGATGGTAAGGGGTTGAAGTCCTGTGCTTGATTCTATGATGTGTGAGCAGGTCTTTAATCAGATTGGATGTAAACTGACTACCTTGATCTATGACCAATTCTCTTGGATACTCGAACTTGTAGAAGATGCTCTCTCTAAAAAATTTAGCTACTTTTTTCTCTATCGTTGCTTTGATTGTTTTTATCTCTGCCCACTTTGTCAGGTAATCGATGCACACAATGATGTATTTCTTCTGCTTTGAAGGAGGGCTAATAGGCCCCACGAAGTCCATGCCCCACGTCTCAAATGGCTCAAAGGTGACTTGAGGTTGCATGGGCATCTCATCCTTTGGAGTAGGTTTCCCCATCCTCTGACACTAATCACATTGGCTGGTATATCTTCTCACATCTTGATGAAGAGTGGGCAAGTAGTAGCCTGCTTGCAATATCTTCAAGGCGGTCCTTTTTGTTGCAAAATGACCTCCACAAGGCCCATCATGACAAGTCAGGAGGATGTCAAATAATTCCTCCTCCCAGACATATATTCTCAAGATCTGATCTGGGCCAAGTTTAAAGAGATTGCCCCTAATCCAGGTGAAAGGGCACTTTTCCTTACGATATTTCTCTTCTCTTTTGAGGACAGGTATGGTGGAAACTGTGCTGAAGCCAAGTAGTTTGCTATACTAGCAAACGATGGAGAGAGTACTGAGATAGAAAACAGGTGCTCATCTGGCATTTTGTCATCCACCATTCCTTCTTCACCTGCAGGAAAATTTAATCTAGACAGAAAGTCAGCAGGAAGATTTTCTTTACCAAGCTTATGAATAATGGTCAAATCAAATTGTTGCAGTAAAAGCAACCATCTAATAATGTGAGCATTCACATCTAGTTTTTTCATTAAATATATAATTGCAGCATGATCAGTGTGCATAAAGGTTTGATAGCCTGTGATATAATGTTTGAATTTGTTTAAAGAATGCACGATAGCTAGGAGTTCCTTCTCGGTCACCATATAATTTAACTTAGCCTTTGACACGTTTTTGTTTATAAATTATATGGCATAAGGAAAATTTTCATCAATTTGTCCCAAGGCTGCTCCTATTACTTTGTTTGAGGCATCTGTTTGAATGTGGAAAGGTAGGGCCTAGTTTGGGCCTCTCAGAATTGGGGCAGTCACATGCTTGCTCTTCAAGGTATCTAGGACTTCTTAACAGTTTTCCGACCATATAAACTCAACATCTTTACCTAAGAGGCCAAACAAAGGAGAGGCTACCTTGCTGAAATCTTTAATGAATATCTGGTAATACACAACTAAGCCTAGGAAAATTTTGACATCTCTCACTTTTTGAGGAGGTGGGACGCTTTGGATGATGGCAATCTTGTTGGGGTCCACCTGCAGTCCTTGTTGAGATATTGCATGACCTAGCATGGTTCCTTGAGTCATCAAAAATTCACATTTTCCCAGATTGAGGGATAGGTTCATCTCAATACACTTTTCTAGAACTTTTCCTAGATTAGATAAGGCTTCCTGAAAGTTAGAGCCATAAGGAGTAAAGACATCCATGTATATCTCTACTACATCATGAACTAATTTTGAGAATTTACTCAATACCACTCTTTCCAAAGTGGCGGGAGCATTACACAAACCAAAAGGAACAACCCGGTATGCATAGGTACCCCAAGGGAAAGTGAAAATGGTCTTATCCTAGTCTTCTAAGCTAATTTGAATGTGATGGTACCCACTAAACCCATCTAGGAAAGAGAAAAACGTGTTCCTTGCCAAACTATCTAACACTTGATCTATGAAAGGTAAATGAAAATGGTCCTTTTTAGTGGCCTTGTTCAATTCCCAATAGTCGACACAGATTTTATGCTTACCATTTTTATTTGGCACTAGAACTAAAGGAGAGGCCCATTCACTGTCAGAGATGGGTCAGATGAATCCTACATCAAGAAATTTCTGTAGTTCTTCCTTAACAATATCTTTAAGTGATGGATTCATCCTCCTTTGAGGCTACATGACTAGCTTTCAGTCCTCCTTGATGTATATATGATGAGTACATACTAAGGGTGCACTCCCTTCATTTCCTTATAATTCCACGAGAAGGCATCTAGGTGTTTTCTCAGCAAGCTACACAGTTTGTTCTCTTGGGAAGTGGATACAGATGGATTGATTTTCAAGGTTCTTTCTAGGCTGAAATCTATATTCTTAACATGGAGAGAGGTGGATTTGACCACATAGAGATCAGTTCAGGGGTTGTTTTTGGTTTCTCTTACTATGTCCTCTAATGGTGATACACTAGGAGGTGGATTCTGAATCAGATTTTCTATCATATCATCCTCATCTTGCTATTTTCCCGCCATGGCGATTCCTAATGCACAAAGCGATACAGAATAGACTTCATCCTCATCTTCCTCCTCCAACCAGAGAGGCAGATCATGTTCTAACAAGGGTTGGGCAGGAGGATATAGGATTAACTGCTTGGACATATGCCCATTCTTTATGGTCATGTTCCTAGCTCGACAGTTGATGTAGGCATTAACAGTAGCCAACCAGGGACTTCCCAGAATGAGAGGATATCCAGTGAGCTTTGCCCTTGGCTGGAGAACTAAGAAATCAATAGGGTACTCCGAAGACTCAATGGATACCATCACATCTTCCACAATCCCCTCAGGGGTCACAGTGGAGCGGTCTGCTAATTGTAGCACGGTTGTGGTCTTTCTGAAGGAGACCTGGAGGTTGAGTTTGAGCATTGTACCATTTTTCATCACATTAATGCAAGCTCCTAGATCAATCAGAGTGTGTGGGATCATGGTGCTATTGATGTGAACATCAACTATTGGGCTTCCATGGTCGAGATACTTTGGACATATTACCTACCCCAACATCAGGTCAGACAGTTGCCCTATGACATTGATGGTTGGGGCATCTCTCTTGCACCTTCCTAGATGCCTAAAGAACTTCACTATGATCAACCTATTGTAGATAGGCACATCTTTTATGGCTTGGAGAAGTGGTATCTTCACACATAAGTGTTTCAATTCCCCCAATAATTCAGTTTCTTCTAGGGTAGGTAGGACTCTCACGGATAGTCTCTTAGGAAAGGGTGGAATTGATTTAGGTTCACTTTCCTCTTTATCTTCCAAGATCACAAGTTAATTTCTTGAATCTCCATGGCATAAGTTGGGCATGATGGTTCTCCACTATACACTTATTGACCCTGTCTGTTGTTCTAGTTTGGATTTGGATGGGCAGGAATTTGGGGTTGCTTTGGTGGAGTAGGAGGTAAGAATTGTGGTTGGATAGGTGGTGGAGGCAAAAGAGTGGGAGGAGAGTTGTATTGGGGCCTTCACCCCTAATGAGATGCATTCCACTGAGGTTGTGGCTAAGCACAAGATTGAAATGAATGGGTGGCTAGTTGGGCATGATATGGAGATGTGAAGGACCAAGGAGGAGGTGTAGACCAGGAAAGATGAGTAGAGGGGCCCCAAGAAGGTATGGAAGTGACTTGGCTAGGGTTGTAGTATGCCTGAGATGTCCCTTGCATCCCCTACTGATATGGTCTAGGTCAATGCGGCCTCTTTTGGTTTATGTAATAGAACTATTCAACGACTCCCTCAGCTCTTCGATATAGAACTTTAAGTCTAAGTAAGGAAGGACACTTGTCCGTAGAATGATTTTCTTCACAAACTAAACAAAAGTCTATAGAGTTCAATGGGAATTCATTCTTAGGATGCCTCCTAGTGCAGCTAGGGAAAAAAATGACCCAAACCCTCTCTGCTTCCTCTTGTTTCCTTTTGATATGCAAGGTAACCATTTGCATGGCAAGATTCTGCAACATCTCATTCTTGAAGTCTTCCAGCATGTTTCCAATTTCTCCTTTAATGAATGAGTTATAGGAAGAAGTACTGGCTATGGGTTGACTCCCGCTACCTTTCTTTCTGGCTACTCTAGAATGGTTTCTGAAAACAATCTTTATGTCCTCATAGGATAGTTGGTAGATGTCTCCCCTAGCTAGTAGATGGAGGGTGTCTAAAAGATCTTCATGAATTCCCCTGAGCAGGACCAACTTCAGATATTCAGGGTCAAGTGTACACTTGACCCTTTTGTAACTGAGTTGGAATCTCTCCTCATAATATTCCAGGGACTCATCACTTCCTATAGTCATTCGAAAAATTTCTTCTTTAGTATATTTTGACCTACAATAGTCTCGATACTTGTTGTTAAAGGCTTGCTGTGTCTGAACCCAAGTTCTGATGCTATTGCCAGGTATTCCCATGAACCATTGCAATGCTGCATCCTTGAGAGTGGAAGGGAACAATTTCAACTTTTTCTCATCTTCTTCATAGTCATAGGTTCTACAGATAATAGCAAACTCAAACAAAAAGATGTCAAGATCTTCTGTAGTCAGACCATGGAAATGAGGTAAGGTGGAAGGGCTTATATTCTTCATTTTGGTGTCCCCATTGGTATCCCGAATGGGAAAGGTACCCTCTATTCTTTCTCCATTCCCCCTAGCATTTCTGTGTTCAGCCATTGGCTCCAAAGAAATGTTTTTTTCTTCTTGTTCCCCTATAGGTTCTTCAAATATGTCTGGTTGTTCACCTAAGGGTTCTTCTTGATCATAGCCACTAAATAAGAGGCAAGGTTTGTTTTGTGAAGCAATGGGGGCATTGGGAAAAAATATTCCTGAGTTATCTCTATTCCTATGAGGCATGAAATGAAATCTTTTTGGTTGGTTTTTGTTTCTTTTTTCACCACACTAATAGTACCTGCAAAACTAAAATTGATTGAACAAAACAAATTGGAACTAGCTGATGTAACTTGCTGAAATAAAATTTGCAGAATTGAAGAGGAAAGCAAGGAAATGTAAAACTTGAAGGAAAAGAATGACTAGTCTACTCTTGCTGAAATGAAATTTGCAGAATTGAAAAGGAAAGCAAGGAAATGCAGAACTGAAGGAAAAGAAAGGACTAGTCTATTTTTTCATCCGAATTGGATCCTAAAGAACTCTCTAAGTTTTCATAACTTTGTAAAATTCATGCCAAAGTCTCAAAGTCTTACAAAGGTCAAGCTTATTATAAATATCCTCAAATAGTTGTAATTTGTGAACAATGCCAAGCAATGAGGACCCTCGGTCAAGCGTGCTGACCTTCGGCCCATGGTAACACGCGCTACCACGAAACAACAAAATGGAAAGCCTTTTGAGAAATGGGGGAGGTTTCTGAATCACATATTGCCAAGAAAACCCCTCAAAGAAGAAAAATCCCTGAGTGACACGGACCCAAAAACTCAAAAAAGCTTAATAGAATTCGCCGATTTTGTCAGAGGCGGGTCCCACATGAAAAAAGGCAGGATATTGGAAGGGGTTCAAGCAGTAAGCAGTTTCAACTGAGTCCTGCCCGATGCCACACACTGGGTGCGACGTGTCCCGTGGAAGAGAGAGAAAAATACTCAAATCGGATGGGTAAACATCATGCAACTTGCTCGCCCGATATGGATGGAGACCGTAGGATCTGGAGGCTCTAGATCGATGGCGAACATGCAATCTAACAGATGACTGGATTCAACGGGGTAAACAGGTTGAGTTGTATAAAGGTTTGAAGTCCAGCATGAATGATGAGTTGGCAAAGGAATCATGTTCATGGGCATTCTAGGAAGGTAAATGGAAATAATGGTAGCTCAAACATTTGCAAGAGAATTGACACTCAGTTCATTATGAATCAAGTGGCCACCTCCCTGTAAGGTGTTACATAGTGATGATGGTGCAGAAGAGAGGAATTCAAATGGATAGAGGCAGAAGAATCAGAACATCGAGAAGTGGAAATGAATAGTTAGGAAGAAGATTAGATTTAAAGCCATGATCTGACAAAGACAAAGCAAGCAGTGAGAAAAGCAAGTTAAAAAAACTAAGAACAGAGAACAGAGAGAGGAAGCTAAGCTGACCTGAAGGAAGCATCGAGCCAGACAGAGCCAGAGAGAGTTAAAGAGTCTTCGTACTCCAAAGAAAGCTTGAGAGGTTCAAGTGAACTCCTCTGTACATGCATGTCATGTATAAATCTCTGACTGGGCTCATACTACTGTGACCAATAGAGATCGAGTTTCAGTAAGGAGAGTCTGTGTACTCCAGAGACTTGGGGGATCCAAGTCCAGTCCTACTGATTTATATGTGTTGAGTGAGACTCAAATTGATGTCACTGTTGTAAAAATATGCTTTGAAAAAAAAAGTAGAGAGGCCACCACTGAAGGCTAGACCAGGAGACGTAGCCTAGAAGCATTGTGTGAACTCCTTATTAAACTTGTTGTGTTTATATGTTTTCCTATTATGTTTTCTCTAACTACTTCAGTGTCTGTGTATTTCACAATCTTATCGATCTGTTGCATACAGTAACATAGGGACATCCATGCACATGAGTCTATAATACCATTAATTCCTTGCCCTGGATAAATTCGAGATCAAGTGGTCTCAGATATTTAGGTTACTAAGGTTGGACAATCTTGTGCTAGATTTTATTGTTGAAAGCTAACTAGATCAAAGCTTAATTTAGGAGAAGGAGAGCTAGTTGAAACTGACACTAAAATAGGAAGAGTCTATCCTAAGAGGAAAATGTCCGAAGAAAGTCCCTTGGTATCAGACCCTCAGTTCATGGACAGTTTCATGACCATGAGAGCCATGGTAGAGGAAATGAATAGAGAATTTAAGAAAGGTAGAGAGGAAGATTCATCAAACTCCAAATGAGATAAATGAGCAAAATAATCTCTCCTCCATGACCACTTTAAAGGAAAATGGAAAGAATAAAAACTTCCCACACCTCCTAGTAGCCCTGAAAACAAAAAGAAGACATATTTGATTAAATTATATGTTAAATTTGAATTACCAATATATGATGGAGAGTTGAATGCAGAGAAGCTAGATAATTGGATTAGACAGATTGATGTTTATTGCAGAGTGTAGAGCATTGATTCAGACAGTAGTAAGATTCAGCTGGCCAGCCTATGCCTTGGAGGCATTTCCTTGGTATGGTGGGAAGTCAGGACACAAGTTGACATGAAGAAGCATGGTAAAATTCCTTCTGTCTGGAGTGAATTTGTTTCTGCAATTAAAAAGCAATTCTATCCACTAGCCTATATGCAGCAAGTTATGATGAGCTAGAAAACTTTTCGCCAGTTAAAAGGGAAAAGTGTATAAGGCTACACTCAATAATTTAGGAAAAGAGCTTTGATTCTGGGAATTTATTTAGACTCACCTAAAACTCTACTGAATTATATTGGTGGTCTACACAGCTACTTATGGCAGACAATTCTCATGTTTAATCCCACTAGCATAGATGAGGTATCTGTTTGAGCTACACATCTAGAGGCTAGAGGCAAGAATGAAAACCCAAAAGTTGGGGGATCATCAAAACCCATTGTAAGCAAGAATAAGGAGAAAATAAAACATAAATGGAAAGAGGGGAAGACAAATACTGTACAAAAGACCAAGTCTTCATGCACTCATTGTAAGAAGGATGGGCATGATGATGAACACTATTAGATTCTGCATCTAGAGCTGAAACCCAATAAGTACGATGGCAAGACGAAGAAGACTGCTGCAACTATTCAAAAGGATTTGGGGTTAGAATTAGGAGATGAAACAACAATTGAAACCACAGGTATAAAAGGTAAAAATTCTAAAGCATCTGCTAGTAATTCTGCACAATCAATTGATAATGAAGAAAATGAGAGAAAAAGACATGAGCTTTTTCATATTTGAGTTGTTTCCAAGCATCAAACGATTGATACTTTGTTTGGTAGTGGCTCACAAGTAAATTTAATTTCTGAAGCAATTGTAAAGAAGTTGTGATTACTAACCACACCTCACAAAAAGCCATATCCATTAGGTTGGTTATGCGATAAAACATAGCTACAAGTGACTAGACAATGTAAACTTAGGTTTTCTTTTGGGTCAACATTTGTAAATGAGGTTGAGTTAGATATTGTTCCATTGGATATATGCGGAATTTTTTTAGGAAGTCCTTACTTGTATGATAGAAAAGCCATTTTCTATAGAGTTGAAAACAAGTATCAACTTGTTAAAGATGGAATCAAATATATTGTAAGAGTTCATAAACTCAAGAATAATTATACTCTCATAAACTCAGGGCAAATGAAAAGAATTGTAAATTCATGCAAACATTTTTCACTGATGGTTGTAAAGGAAAATAAACCTAATAAAACCAATGTATTTGAGGGTTGTAATGCTAAATAGCAAGCTAATTTAGAAAAAGTTGTTTCAGAATAAGATATATTGTTTCAAGAACCTAAAGGTCTACCACCCAAAAAGGAAATAGTACATGGTATTAATTTTGTGCAATATGCTCCATTGCCTAACATCAAAATGTATAGGTTGTCTGCTTTAGAGAATGCAGAAATCAAGAAGTAGGTACAAGAGCTGCTTGAGAAAGGATTCATGAGACCTAGCACATCACCTTCTGGGTCTCCAATTGTCTTAGTGAGAAAGAATGATCGCTCATGGAGAATGTGTGCTAAAAGAAAGCCCAGCAATAGAAAACTATGCTTGTACACTCCACTACGAGTTCCTTCTCATCCTTGGGAAAGTGTTTCTATGGACTTCGTTGGGGGACTGCCTAAATCTAGAAAAGGTCATGGCTATTTATATGTTGTTGTGGATAGGTTCAACAAAATGTGTATTTTAATACCTTGTAACAAATAGATTATAGCTGAACAAACTACAAAGTTGTTCTTTTAGCATGTATGGGTTCATTTTGGATTACCCACTTCCATTATATCTCATCGAGATACCTGATTTGCTGGGAAATTTTGGTCAAGTTTGTGGGAATTGATGGACACCAGACTGAAGAAGAGAACAATTTTTCATCCACAAACAGATGGCCAAATAGAAGTGGTCAATAGGATAGTGATCCAGTTGCTGAGAGGCTATTGCAACAAGCATCCCAAGCTTTGGGATGAACATTTATGTTATGTGCAACTTGCTTACAATTTAGCTAAACATTCTTCTACACAAATATCTCCTTTTGAGACCTGTTTTGGTTTCACACCAAGGTCTCCCTTGGATTTTATCTTTGGTAAAGACATAGTGGTTGACAGACATAGTGATGTGGACAAGGCAACCAATTTCATCGAAAAAATCCAAGAGATGCCCCAGGCAGTATAGGAACAACTGGAAAAGAGCCAAGTCATGTACAAGGCAAGGCATGATAAGCATCGCATTGAGCATAGTTTCCAAGTTGGTGATCAAGTTTGGTTGTATATCAGCAAGGACAGAATGCAAGGTGAAGGTAAGAAGTTGAAGCCAATAAGGTATGGACCTTTCAAGATACTTGAGAAAATTGGTGGGAATTATTTTTTCCTTGATTTACCAGCTTACATGCATATCTACTCAGTTGTTAATGCAGACAACTTGAGACTATTTGAACCTTCATTGATTAAAGATCTTGAAGAGCAGAGTCAATTGCCTTATATTGATGATTTGTTACCTGCATATCTCAATGAGTTGTAGGAAGATATAGTTCTAGACAGGAAGGTGAGAACTACAGGTAGGGGGGATGTTGAGTACCTAAGGATTGGACTCAAAGGTTCAAGACCAAGCAATGCGAAATGGATATAAATTTAGCAAGCAAGGAATCTGTACCCTCACTTCATTGATGCTTAAACACCAACTCTTGGTGATCCAAAATATTTTTTAGTGGGAAGGTCGTGATCTAAATTATATCCTAAAGAACTCTCTAAGTTTTCATAGCTCTGTAAAATTCATGCGAAAGTTTCAAAGTCTTACAAAGGTTGAGCTTATTAGAAATATCCTCGAACTATTGTAATTTGTGAGCAGTACTAAGCAATGAGGACCCTCGATCAAGCGCGTTGACCATTGACCCATGGTAACATGTGCTGCCATGAAATAGAAAAATGGGAATCCTTTTTGAGAAATAGGGGAGGTTTCTGAATCACATATCGCCGGGCAAACCCCTCAGAGAAGAAAAAGCCCCAAGTGACTCAGACCTGAAAAGTCAAAAAAAACGTATGGAATTCGCTGATTTCATCAGAGGCAGGTCCCACATGGGGTAAGCGGTTTCAACCAAGTCCCATCCAATGCCACACACTGAATACCACTTGTTCGATGGAAGAGATAGAAACCACTCACATTGGATAGCTAAACGTCATGCAACTGTGATGAGCCCCAAAAATGGATAATTATATGGGCTCATTCAGCCTCCTAATTCGACTTAATCCACCATTCTCATTAGTTTATTGTATTTTTTTATTATATCTATGCTAATAGAGTGAATTGGGTTAGTCATTATGCCAACAAGTCTAATGTGTGCTTTATGCAGTCTTTTTGGTCAATTTGGAGACAAAATCAAAGGTTTAAATGAGCACTTGGCAGCCATATTCGTGGAGAGGATTTGTAGGAAGGTGTCCCCTTCATTTATGGGCCCTTACCTAAAATTCTCTGCCATCAGCTCGGATTTCAAGGGCCACCAAATCAATTATCACAAGGGCAACCGAGCGGGCTAGTAAAGTTGTTGTTAACTACAAGTTTTGGCAGCTGAGTTCCTAAAGTTTAGGAGGGTTGTTGGGGTCCTCAATTTGTATAAATAAGAAGGCTTAGGGCCTCATTTCAGTTAGTCATTTTGTTGGAAGAAGTTAGCTATTTGGTAGTTCGATTTTAGTCATTTTTTAGGCAGTAGGTTAGCTCTGCATTTCAGCACATTTTCGAGCTTTTCCTTGTGGACAGTTTTTGATGTAACTATTATTTCTTGATCATAAATATGAATCTAGCTTTGCACCAGCTCTAATCTCTCTTAGGAGGTTCTATCTCTAAGGGTTGGGCCCATCTCAAGTGCCCACTACCTCCTTTGTTACTTTTATGTGTCATTGCTGCATTCTTAGAATAAAATCTGCTATTTAGACTTAAATCTTGTTTGGTTATTTAGGTTGCTTTTTATGATTGAAAAAGATTTTCATGTTCAGATTGATTTGATAGGTTAATAACAAAGAAGATGTTCAACAAAAGGCTATCAAGCACCTCTGATCTCACCTATCCCTCCTTGGGACCATGAGCTGAGACCAAGGCATACTTGCTGCCACCAAAAACATTGTTTTGCTTTTCAATGCAATTTCTAGTGTTAGATTTTTAGTTAGGAAAGTTGATACCATTTGTAATTGCATGTTTAGCATCTATTCTTGCTTAGTTTTCATAGTTATCTTGCATGATTTTCTGCTAATAAACTTTTGTTCATCATATTTTTGGTTTGTAGGTCAAAGTAGGTCAAAATAGCTAGATCTTTGTCTTTCTAGTCTTTCTTTGCTTGTTCAGTTTGAGAAATAACTTGCAGAGCACATGTATTACCTCTATATCTACCTTTCCTCCATCAGATAATCTAATCCAACCCTTATTACATGATTCCTACCCTTCATTTCCCATACTTTTCCCACCTTGCCCTAATTTCTACATTCTTGTGCATCATCGCTTCCTCCATCCTTGAACAAATCCAGTCGCTCCTTAGCCTCATACACCAGGTCCTAAACCCCTTAACATCATTATCCAACCTCAAATTCCACTTTCCCACCATTTTTCCTCCATCAACCTTCCAAAATCCTCTTTTCGGAACATCCTGTAGAAAATTAAAGAACATCCTGTAGAAATTCCAGAACATCCTGTAGAACCCCTGCAGACTTCCTGTAGAAGCTCATGAAAGCAATTTCTTGAGATCCAATCACTGTGAAACTCTCAAGAAGGGTGATAGGGACCCCTTAGGACCTCTTCTAACCTTCCCAACCTCTTGCAAGCATTTCCTTTCTCCAATCCACCTCTCCACAGTCAAAAACAGTTAAAGCACATGCACAATAATTCTACCAACTTACTCAAAAATACAGAAAGATATTTCTTTTTAGATTTCACTTCAGAAGTAGCTTAGTCACATGCATTTTACCTTTATAAGATTCAATGTGATTCGGATTTAAATAGGAACGCAATAAAATACAGAGATAACCATATACACAAAGATGCAGCAGAAATAATGCTTCATTTCATTAATGGAAAATACTTAAATATGCTTACAACCAGAAATGGAAATAAATCAGCTAGGGCGATGGTAGCTTATCTCTGAGAAGAGATGTGGTCACTACATGCCTATGAACTATTCCGAACTGTGTTACAATGAGGCTTGAAGGCCTATTTATTGTTGAGAAACAATGGAAAACCCTTCACATTCAAAACCTAACCCAGAAGATGAAACGCCAAATTGTTTGGGGCCCCGTTTTGGGTAAATGTACAAATCAATTTCCCAGGGTCGTACTTTGGCAATACCGATTCCGTTTGAAGCGCGTATGATAGCTCGTTAGAAATATCTATCTGAGAACGTACCACTTTTGGGAAGGGCAACATCGGTCCATGGACTCATTGTTGCCCCAGATTTCCAAAAAACATCGTTTAGGGCCCTCAAAACGGCTCCGGGGAAGTTCAGGACCGGAAAAACATGCTAAAAATAGTAAATTGTCTACAATTAAAGGAAACCTAAAAAAAACTGAAAGAGAAACAGTTGGTTGGGGGTCCAAATGGGATAGGTGGGTGGCCACCAACATCCACCTGGATCATTCCTCCCCCCTTAGGAAGCAATGGTCCCCATTGCGTTGAGTTCCTCCCTGAGATGAGGAAGCTTTTGCTCAGCTGGGTCACTGGTGAGCTGTTCTACAATCTATGATGTCTCCAGCAATGGTGGGAAGCATGGTCGACAACGGTCCATATTGAACACTCGGTGCAAGCGAAGGAATGGAGGAATGCTGTGCTTCAAAGAATTGTTGCACGTAGCCTTGGCACTGGTGTAAGGACCATGTCGGAGTGGTCTGAGTTTCTGATGGGTTCTGGTAAGGCGTTCTCTCTGCAGATGTAACCAAACTTTGTTGCTCACCTGAAACTTGTGTGGTACCCCTGTGGGTGAGGAGAAGTTGTTCCTGTGTTCTGTCATGATTGTATCCCTCTGCGGTTGCGATTGTGTGGAGGAACCCTTTGCAGGGGTCATGGATGTAGCAACGATCTTCCCCTTACTTTGGGAGCGAACCATACAAATGAATTTCCTGGTCTGTGATATGAGCTTGCTTCCTTTCTTAGTAGTGATCAAAGAGGTGGTGGTAGGTGGGGCTACCTCCAGTATCCTGTATAATGAATTATTCAAAGAAATAATGACAGCGCGAGGCCTTGAATCATACACAGCATGTCGCCTCCATAAGTATGGCTGGCCTAATAATACATCACAAACATCCAGAGGTGTAACATCACACAATA
>APFE030123888.1:0-35838 GCA_000404065.3 Pinus taeda
TAGCGAAGCCTGTCAGCATCACCCCCCCATCAGGTAGTAGGCCTCCCCACCTCCCTTGGCGAGGTTCACCTGTAGGTCATACCGGTGCCACATTGTTTTCAAGCAAAAGCTTCATGTCAGTACTTGTTCACCCATAAAATCAACAAAAACATAACATAAATATTCAAAGGACTAAAAATAGTTTAATTACTCTCAAAAATAATTCTTACCTTGAGGACCCCGGTTGGTCCTAGGAGCCAAGCATCAAGTCAGAGTCATCGGTCAAGTCCATGCCCTCATAGGCATAGTCATCAATCATCACAATTTGGCCACTAAGCCACTCGAAGAACTCTTCCTTGAAGAACTGTCGGATAGGTCCTCCTCTCGTGCAAGGATCAAGTGATGCCCTTCGCCCCTGTCTTGGCTCCCTCGGATCAAAGGGACCTAAGATCATCCTCAGGCACATAACAAGTACCCTCTCAAGTATGAATGAGACAATGAGTGTGTCATACCCAAAACTCTATTGGGTTTGAGTCTTGCATGTGGTCAATTATGCCTTCAACTGGAGAAGTACTGCTTCATGCGAGTTGAACATCTGAGGCTGGACACATTCAATTGCAAGAAATAGTTGGCCCTTTGTTGCAATGTGGGGACTCTTTGACCCCGCCAAATGCACAATCAACCATAAAATGGCCCTCATAGATCTGGACCTAATCCTCTCTATGGGGACTCTGTTGCTAATGAGTCCACTCTCAGGGATACAGTAAGCTTGAACCAACTCTGGGGTGGATCGAGGATTAGACCTACCCCCGGTCAAGTTTTCTTGTGCTCCTCTTCATGACAAACCAGTAAAAAAGTATATTTCATCACGTTCAATGGCCAACTCATGATCTCCAATCCTAAACACTTGCTCATGTTCATCCCAGTGCTAAATAAACCCTCTCAACAAGTCCTCCTGCCCTTTCATCAAGTACAACTTAACATACTTCATCAACCCACAATGGCACAATGCAAGTATGCAAGTAGGATCATTTCACATCAGCAATTCTTGTCGGTCATGGGCCTGTTCTCTCCATATACTAGTCATAGTGGCTCAAAACCTGCACAAATCAACCCAAAAATCAGCACAAACAGGGCAAAAATGCATATTAAATCATTTCCTGGGCTTTTAAGGGGGTCCCTAAAGCACTAACACCCCCCCCCCCCCGCCGTCAGATACATGGAGGATTAATGCCCTCCATCAAGTCGTAAAGGGCATTTAATGCCCCCTACATGCCTGCTAGGGGGAATTAGGCGAGTTTGAAGAACTAGGGCACCTTATATCTCCAAAACTTCACCCCAAATGCTGGTAAAAAAGGTTGCATAATGAAATATTAAGGTTTTAGCTCCTACTTGGGACTAATGGCACATCGAATGGTCGCCTGAATCTCCCACAATCGTCCGTGGAATATTTGCTCCACTTTAGCTCCAAAACACTCTTGAAGCTCTCAAATGATGCAAATGGTGAAAGTGGAGACTCAAGAACTCCCTTATAGTCACTTTGGAGACATGAATTATCTTAATTGAAGTCATTAAAGTAGAATTAGTCCATTTCCAATGATAATTATCAAGCACCATGACCCCAGATTGAAAGAAATTGCTCATGTTTTGATGAAAGAATTTTCAGGAATGAACGACAGAAATGACCATGTGAAATTCTCTATGAGTGCTTTCTTCTATGGGATGTTTTCTTACTCTAAACCTGAAAAATCCCCAAGTTTTTCATCGTTGGCCTCGTTAGACACATACGACGATGGTCCGAGCAACTCTTTTTCCCTATTTTTCTAACTCATTAAATTGAAAAATATCGATTGAGTATTCTTTTTTGGGACTTTTCTCTAGCTCATAAAACTAAGAAAACCCTGAGTTCCTTCTTCAGACTCGTTAAAAACTTATGAAGAAGCTATGAGCATTCTTTTTAGAAATTTCTCGCACGTTAAACTGAAAAAACCTTGAGTTTTCATCATTAGGCTCATTAAACATTTATGATGGCGATATGAGCGCTTTCTTTTTTGGGACTGTTTCTTGCTCTTAAATTGAAAAATCCTCAAGTTTTTCCCTTCTTTGGGCTTGCTAAATATACGAAGAAGGAATGAGCAGTTATTTTACCTCTTTTTCCTAGCTCACTAAATTGATAAAAGATACCCTGAGTTTTCTTCATTTGACTCGTTAAAATTTAATGAAGCTATTGAGTTTGTCATCGCGTGACTCATTAAAATTTCAGGATGAAAATCAAGTTTACTCCATTCTTCGTACTCATAACAAAATGAAGCCAACATCTATTGACCATAGGTTTCTCTTTATCTGGAATTAGTAGATTAACTCACAAAAAAGCAACCGTTACGGGTATACTATTTAACTTTTGTCGCACCAAGTTAAAAACTATGACAAAGGGACCATCCTGGAGTCGTTCTTTATGATCTTTTCAGACTGTCTAAATATGAAAATACCATCGAGTTGTCTCATCTAGAATCATTAAATTACACAGACGAGGTATAGAGTCGCTCTTTTGCTGGTCCTTTTTAGACTCTTAAAACATGAAAAGGTTGACTAGTTTGCATGTCTAGACTCATTAAACTAATCAGATAGGGCATAGAGTCGCTCTTTTTGCTGTCCTTTTTAGACTCTTAAAACATGAAAATATCGATGATTTGACCCATCTGAACTTACTAAACTAATCAGATGGGGAAAGTTGACAATAAAACTGTGTTATGTTCTGTATTTTGAAAGAGGTTTTTGGCAGTAGTCATTCCCTTTAACATGGCACTCCCTCAGATAAACCTTCCTTGTGATGGCCTCTCAATATGAATCTTACCATCCTATGAGTTTAGCCTATATACCCCAATGTTCTTGCATATTTGTATCCTAAAACTCTTTGGTGTTCATGAGTCTAATGTTGCATGGTTAAAACCATTGTCGTGCCTTCTATTGTTCAAGGGAAAACCTTTTTCTTCTATTTCCTCTATAAACCCATCAAGCATATCCTACCATCGTGCCCTTTGTCGCTTTGACCCAATTTTCAAAATATTCCTAAAAAAAATCATCCTTGTCCCATTTTGTGTCGATTGATGTAGGACACCTTATTTCAAACCTTTCGATATGTCTCTCCCTATCGACTTCAACGTTGTATCTAGGAAGAAGACCTAGAAACATTTCAGTGCCTTGGTATTTGCAAACATCAGTGGTAGGTCACCTTGTGTTTGGTTAGGGGTTCTCATTATTGGCTCCTGGTTAAATGATTCTATGAGTGTTCAATGACAAAAACATTTTTCACACTCGCTAGATTGTACTATGCATCTTAGAGACCATCACCATTATTGGTGGCCTTCCTTGCGTCTATTAACGGTCTTCATCATTGATTGGTAATTTCACAATTTCTTGCATGTTCGACATCAATGCATATATTCACATGTATCGATCTATGATGTTTGGTAAAGAAGAAATCAAGACCTTAGGTAGAGGCTTGCATCACTCATCCTTGTTTCCTCTCCCAAGCTATAGTTATTGTTTTTTGGAGATAGCTCATCATAATGATCCTATTATGACATGGATTTCACATTGTGCTTATCGGTGGCCAACATCATCATATATCTTTTATGAGAAAATCAATCTGACATAGCTATTGAGTGTGGGAATTCCCAACTCAGGACATGATTTTAGTTGTTTTAAATATATATATATATATGTGTGTGTGTGTGTGTGTGTGTGTGTGCGTGTGTGTTATATCAAGTTTCCCATACCACCTGAGGCTCCAATCCTCTCTCTCTCTTTTCCAAAGAAAAGGATAGTTAAATATAAATTATTTTGGCCATTGTCACGGCCTCTGATCTCACACTTTAGGGGGCATATGTTATATAGGAAAATGACCTCCTCATCAACTCAGAGGACAATGACATGATGACTGAAGGACTACCAAGTTCACAGGCCCAGTTGTCAAACTAACATTGTCTAGACACTAAGAACCTACTTTATAAATCTTCTCAACAAGCTTAAGGGTGTGTTAGTGCCTAGGGTAACTCTAGTTGCTACCTCGGGAACAACGTTAGTGAACCTACATCAAGTTCTATGGGTCAAAGGAGTGAATTTACTGAGAAAATATCCCTATATTCTCTCATATGTCAATTCATAAAAGAATTGAAACATTTGAACTCAACCTGTTTGGGGGATTTACTAATTCCTGATGGAATATGCAAATGGGAAAGAGCACTAAAGCAAGAAACATCACTGCTTTTGCCTAATGGAACTCATGGAGGACTTGGCAACCCTAAACCTAGATGCTATATATGCAAGGCTTAGGCCATTGTGAAAGAGCTCAAAACATTTGAAAGGGTTGCCTATTTGACTATCAAGTAGAGTCTTAGACTAAGGCATCAGAAGAGGTTAAAAAGGGAGAGAGAGAGAGGAGCTGGAGGGGTAAGGGAAGTCTGATGCAACTAATGGTTGTAATCAATATTTCTACATTAATAGAGAAATTCAATTGTGTTTTCCACTCCGTGATGTTGGTAGTATAAACTTGTTTATATGTTTATCTAATATCTTCTAGCATGAGTGGCTTAGTTATATGCAACTAGATATCTTTTATATGTTCATGCATTTGCCTATCAAGGTTTTTATGTTGTGATATTACAGTTGTATTTGTTTTGTATAGGTTTTTATCTGGAACTGGCTCAGGGGTCCTCTACCTAGCTGCATTGCGCTCTCCAGCAACACCACACTAAGACTCTAGGTAATAATCCTTCTCACTTTGATATTTGTTTGTTAAACATAGATATGCATGTATCTTTGTGACAATTGTGGCTAATATGACTGTCTGTCGAGGACCCGAGGAAAATCCTTGAGGGTTTTTTTACATCACCAAACAACCATTCATTAATCCCTATAGCAGTAGATTGAACCGCGTGGACCTCTGAGGTTTTACTAGGGCCAGGCAGATTACAAAAAGACTCATTGGAAGCAATGTTGGAGACCAACTTTGGTTTGAAAGAAGATTTTGCAGGGGTCTGTGTCACTGGACTAATTAATCCATCAACAGAAGGTGTAGCAAGAGACTTAGATGACTTCAGATCAAATGATGGTTTGGGTGCATCAGGTAACATGTCATATAACGTGAGAGACTTTGAATAGAGAAGGTCTAGATACTGAGCACATGTGATAGCTTGTTCCTCGGTGACACATCCTCCCAGAGCTATGTCCTTAGTAATTTTGTTTATGAAGGATTTGGTGAACAATTCAGTCAACAACTGATCAACAATATCGAACTTATTCAGGTGACGTCGACGCATCCATTCATGTATATGATCAGAGATGTGGGTCACAGTGTCTTGCTTGAGAAACGTGAGCAAATGGGTGCCAGTTTCATGCTGAACTGGTAAACGGAAATGTGTGAGAAATGTCATGGTAGGTATTTCGAGGTAGCTTGATATACCACTTAGCTGCAACACCTGTAAGAGTTCATTGGAAAAAAAGAAGATGAATGGAATCATCAAGTAAGAATTCGAGGAGCACCAAAGGTGATATGTCATCAGATGGCTTGTGGATCCTCTTTTTCTTTTCCTTCAAACTTTAGACAATCAATTAGAATCATGGAAGGGACAGGAGGCTAGTATGGCGAATGAAGAATTGGATCATTCGTGAGTCAAGACACATCTAGCAACTCTAGTGTAGATAAGAACAACAATTGATTATTAAAAGGCATTGGAGGTTGATAAGCAGGTCCAACTGGAGGAGCCCATCCCTGCTGGTAAGGATTTTTTTCCCCACAGTGGAGGGTTTTGTCCATAGGGCATTTGAATTTTCCCCCACTATAGGTTACCTAGCCCATAGGGTGGATTTTGACCTTGAAAGCCTAGAAGTTGTCCAGCCATAGGTTTCTGATAAGAAACATATGGGTTAAAAGGTTGTTGAGCCTTTTGACCATGGAAATATGGATGTTTCACGTATTGTCCTTAGACATATGGGTTATGAACATGTTGCCCCTAGACATAAGGATTTAAGACCTATGCCCTTGGACAAAAGGATTCTCGACTTGTTGCCCTTAGACATTAGGATTTTGGGCCTACTACTACAGAACTTGACCCTGTTCTTGTCCTTGCAAGGGTTCCCCTTGTTTATATGAGTATAAGGGTTGTTGCTCCTGGGTTGGACCTACTACTGCAAGGGTCGACCTTGCGGCTGCAAAGGTTGTCCCTACGGCTGCAGAGGTTGGCCTTGTGAAGACATAGGCTAGGAGGTTTTCTGAACATACTGCATCTGCGACTGCATAGTTTGCTACAACTGTTGCAAGGGTTGACCCTATGGTTGTTGCAGTTGTCCTTGTTCCAATAGCCCCTGCCACTGCATGGATGGATCTTGCTATAACAAAGGTTTCCCTTATTGCTACAAAGGTACTTGAACAGTTCCCGGATTAATAACTTGAAAATTTCTGAACTGAATCTGGACATAGCCATTAGGAATGGTGGATGGACCAGGTTGAACATACTGTCTAGGATGAAGGACGTAAGGCATATTGACCATTACTTGGGAACCATATGGAACATGAGGAGTTTGGTACTAAACTTGAGCCTCATAAGGCTACTGAAACTAGAAATTACTTTACCCAGACGAACCAACAGGATTTTGGCTCCGTTGATACTAGACATTGCTTGATCTAGTAGGACCAGTAGGGTGTTGAATAGCACCAAAGGAAGGTTGGTTCATCCCAACCATGTGAGTTTGTGAGCCACTCACATTAGTTATGCCTGACACCATAGAAACATTTGGATGTTGTCCCCCAGGCAGCACAGCTTGTCCACTTACTGGAGGGATTGACGAACTAATAGAGACATGACTCGAGACTGTCGGTTGAACCGGACGGGTTACTTGAACTGACGATATAAGAGGATTCAGAATGGTGGGTCACACCGAGACTAAAGTGACTAC
Source organism: Pinus taeda (assembly GCA_000404065.3). Classification (NCBI taxonomy): domain Eukaryota; kingdom Viridiplantae; phylum Streptophyta; class Pinopsida; order Pinales; family Pinaceae; genus Pinus; species Pinus taeda. The sequence continues at coordinate 6,937 of APFE030123888.1, forward strand.
AGAAATCACCATCTATTGGGAGGTCAGGTTCTGAATGAATGGACCTGTGGTAGGCATAGTGCCAGATGCCCAAATAGGGTTATGATAAAGTGATGAGGCACTTGGTGTACCTGAGACCAACAGTGCTAAAGTCACAAAATTAGGTGGAAAATCTCAATAAACACTGGTGGGAATGCTTCCCGTGTAGGGGAAACCTTCAGGCGTAAAAGGATATTCTTCCTCTTCTACAGTGTGTGGGGTGGAGACCTCCGAGTGACTTAGAGAGGAGAATTGAATTTCGCCTTCGGATTCCATAGGTGGAAACAAGAGATGATGAACGACCGAAGATGTTCGACGGGATAATTCTAAAGGAATACTTGGCTGATCATATGGAATGTACAGACACTATGGTGATATCACAATAGGATTGAAAAAAGTATTTTGAGGATAAAAAACCAGTCTAAGCTGACCTTCAAGAGTTAGAAAACTCTCAAGAGTTTGGACAGGATTGTCTGGAGATTCTGGGCCAATATCAAAAAGTGACACAGTATCTGAGGGAGGTGGAGGATGAGATGACAAAGGTTGAATGCTCAAAATAATTCCAAGTTCAACACCTTGGTCCTCAAGTGACTACGGTAATTTAGGAAATGGTTTCTTAGACAATATTTCAGATGGATGAGAGGAAGAGGAACTAGGGGTATTGGATAGTTCAGCCATGATGACTTCATCTCAAATAATAGGAAAAGAGAGATAAATTTCAAGGCTTTAAAATGTACTTTAAGGAATACTCATGATTTGGTATAGAAAATATTAACAAGGATGTTATGAGATAGTGGGAAACAATTTTTTAAGACGCATAAACAAACTGGTGCTCTTTCATGTTTTAAGAGTCAAGAAAGAAGGAAATATGACTCTATCACTTTCGATTTGAAATGAACTTGAAAGGACAAGTGCTCAGATGATATTTTAAGTTTAATGAGTCAAAAATATCAAATGACAAGATGGTCTAGGTAAAAAGGATTACCTGGTAATTCTAAACTGTAGAATACCTCCTGATGAACCAAGAAGTATGGGAAAGAAATCTCCCCAAATGTTGTGTTCGGTGTATCACATTTACAAGGCGACAGACTTGGCTTTCTATGGATAAAGTATTGTAACCTTACATGGTCTCCCTTTATATATGTGACAGTATGGGGAGCACAATTCCGTACTAGCATTGTCTAGTGTTGAAGCTAATGACGGTTGCTAGGATTAAAGACGCTAGAACACATCTCTAACATAGACCTTCTAGATGTGATCATTAGGTTTCAAATGTGCCTTAGGTTAATTGAATTCATTTTAAAGTTTATCATGAATTATGTCTCAGTTTTTCAGGCCTTAACGATCTAACTCAAAATATCCTATATGCAGCTATATGAGATAAGACTCTTTCGATTTGATGAATCGTTTTCACTAGAGAGAGTAGAAGAAACAATCAAATGCAAATAATCAAACACCTAAAAGCAAAGTTATTTTTCACTACTTTTCTTTTTGAAAATAAACTAATGAAAAAATATTTCCAATTCCTATTTTCCTAATAAGTGCACTTCAAGTAGTCCTTTCCCAAGTAAAGAGAATTCCTTTTTCTTTTCAAATGCAAATGCAAATCTAGTCACCAATGATGCTGACTAATGTAACACATTGATGCAACAAACTAGAATTATGTACTTTTCATGAAATGACAAAATGAATCTTTCATAAAACACTTCAATGAAAAAGTTTTTGAGACAATCAATCCTCAAGAAAATTAAAAGACACAAAAGATATTTTCTTCTAAACAGATGATGCAATGAGTCTATCAAGAATGCACCACCACTAGTAGTTTTTCTATCATCCACGCTTCCTACCCAATCTACATCTATATATGCATGAAGTGTGAGATCTGTATCTCTAGGATACCATAAGCCATAGTTTTGTGTTCCTTGAAGATATTTGAAAATCCTTTTAACCGCCTGAAGGTGTGCTTCTTTTGGATTTGCTTGGAATCTTCCAACTATTCCCACTACATGCATGATGTCTGGTCGGGTACCTGTCAAATAGAGTAGACTACAAATCATGGATCTATAGGCTGGTTGATGTACTACTGTTGAATCATCATTTGCGTTGAGGCTGCATCTTGTTACCATAGGGGTACACACTGGTTTCGAATCTTCCATGCCATATTTCTTCAAGACCTACTTGAGGTACTTGGTTTGTGATAAAGAGATACCATCTTTATTTTGTTGGACTTGTAAACCAAGAAAATATGCCAGCTCACCAAGCAAGGACATTTCAAATTCTTTCTACATCACCAAAGCAAAGTTTTGACTCGTGGCTTCTTCATTGCTACCAAAGATGATATCATCAACATACACAACAATTATTAGAAATTTATCATTATCAATTTTTATATATAGATTGCTATCTGTTGATTCTTTTAAAAAACCTTGTTGATGGACATATTTGTCCAGACAATAATACCAAGCCCTTGGAGCCTTTTTAAGACCATAAAGTGTCTTCTTAAGTCTGCATACAAGTTTTGGATCATTTCCAAGGATGAATCCATCTAGTTGCTCAATATACACTTCTTCTTCTAAGTCTCCATTTAAAAAGGTAGATTTCACATCCATTTGAAATACTTTGGACTTTTGATAGCTAGAAAGAGCAAGGAACATTCTTATGGCTTCAAGTCTAGCAACCGGTGCAAAAGTTTTTTCAAAGTCTATACCTTCTTGTTGAGCATACCCTTTACAAACAAGTCTGGCCTTGTTTCTAATAACATCTCCATTTTCATTCAGCTTGTTTTTGAATATCCATTTGGTCCCTATGACATTCTTATCATTTGGTCTTGGAACCAACTCCCAAGTGTTATTCTTTTCAATCTAATCAAGTTCTTAATTCATGGCCAAGTTCTTAATTCATGGCCTTGACCCAGCATTCATCTTTGCATGCTTCACTTACATTTCATGGTTCAGTGGAGGAAAGCAATGCTAGATAAATTGAAGCTTTTGAAACAGATATTCTTGTTTGTACACCTGCCTCTTTCTGTCCCAAAATTTGAATCTCTAGATGATTCTTTTGGACATTCCTAGATGGAGTCTTTTCTTCTACCCTTATTTGTTCTTCTGGTGCCTCATATGTTTCTTATTCATCATAAGTTTGATTTGATGCTGAATGATAGTCATCATCATCTTCGAAATCTTTGGATTTTACCTGCCTAGGAATATTTCCTTCTTCATCAACCACTACATCAATACTTTCAACAATTTTTCCAAGTCTTTTATTGTAACACTTATATCCTTTGCTGTGGGGAGAGTAACCAAGGAGAATGCCTTCATCTGCTCTAGGTTCAAAGTTACCAAGGTTTTCATCAGTCCTTTTGATGTAACATTTGCTTCCAAAAATTTTGAAGTATTTTACCATAGGAGTCTTACCATACCAAAGTTCATGAGGAGTCTGAGTGTTGTTCACCCAGATGTTTGTCTTGTTGAAAATAGTAATGGCAGTAAATGCAACTTCACCCCAGAAGGTTGCGGGAGTTCCATACTCATCAAGCATAGCACGAGCCATTTGTTGAATGGTTCTGTTCATCCTTTCCACTACTCCATTTTGCTGAGGAGTCCTTGCAATAGAGAATTCCCTTTTTATTCCATGTTCTTCACAAGAATCGAAAAATTCATCCGAGGTAAATTCCCCTCCTTGATCAGACTTGAGGCATTTGCTTCTGCGATCTAATTTGTTTTCAACCAAGGCTTTGAATGCTTTGAACATTTCGAAAGCTTCGTCTTTATGCTTCAGGAGTCTTATCCAACACATCCTAGAAAAGTCGTCAATGAATAATATGAAGTATTCTTCTCCTCGAGGTGACCTTTACCTGGATGGACCTCATACATTAGTATGGACAAGTTCAAGTGGCTTACTAGCTAATCCTTCCTTCATAGGGAAACTAGTTCTAGTTTGCTTGCCAAACTGACATGATTTTCATATTGTATTGTCTGGAATTTTGATGTCAGGGAGATCACGAACCGCCTGATATTTGCATGCTTTCCTTATCTGAGAGAAGCTTAGATGCCCCAATCTTCTGTGCCATAGCCAGTGTTCATCATTCTTGCTTAGATAGCATTGTTGTTTTCCCCCCTTGAGTATCTATAAATTATTTGGAGTTCTTATGCTTTCGATCACTATTTCTCCTGTATTAAGCTCACGAACAGTACATCCATTTGATCAAAATATTACCTCATTTCCTTGATCACACATTTGACTAACATTTAATAGATTACGCTTTAAGCCATCAACATACATAACATTTCCAACTTTCACCTTTTCTTTCAAAAGAACAAAACCTTTACCTTTTATGAGTGCAGGGGTGTCATTTCTAAATGAGACCTTCCTTTCCTTTTCTAAGGCACTATATGACTGAAGTTTTTCTTTATCACCTGTCATATGTTTCGAGAATTCACTGTCGATGTACCACTAATTTTCCTATCCTTTCATATATAAGGCTATACCACATCTTGCTGGTTGCGATTCTTTCTTTCTCCAAGTTTTGGGACTCAATGAAGCTTGCTCCTGCTAAGTTGTTTGCCGAAACCTACCCCTGCATTCAGAATCTTCAGGACTGAAGTTATTACAAATAGAATATTTTATTTCATTTTCAAGAGTAGAAAAGTTATTGTGGGTCCTTTTCATGATCCCAGTCACACTCCTTTGATTTTGTGCTTCTCTGGTCATGATGGTCTTGTAGGCAACACATTGAGCTACTTTGTGTCCAAAGTTGTGACAAGAGAAACATTGGCCATTGAAGAAATTCCTGCGATTATCAAACCTACCGTCCAGGTGATTGTAGTTTCCATAGACATTCATTCTTCAGACAAATTGAGAATGATTTACCTACGGTTGGTTGTAGCTTTTGTTCATCCTTGAAGTAGATTGCCCCCGATTTACTTGATGATCTATGTTCATTCTTGAAGTAGATTGACCCTGATTTACATGGTGATCTGCTTTATGCCTTTGTTGTCGCTTGTCAACCTGTTCACTTCTCCTTGCTGCATCAAGATAACTTTTGGAGGTGGATGGCTTCTATGCTTGAGATGCTTCTTTAGACTATCCAAGACCTATCTTGATCATAGGAGAATGCTACACTTTGATAATCTCATCTAAAGTTTTAGATCCTTTAGCAAATCTAAGATGAAGAGCTTTTGTTTTCTCAATTTGAAGAGTATTTAATGTGAAAATGTCATTAATGTCAGGCTCTTGTGTGGCAGGTGCTAACATTCCTATACTAGTTGTGCCTGCACCAACATCCTTGCACTAATTTTGATTTTATAGTTTTTCTTGCACTAGCATTCCAACACCAACATTCATGCACTAGTTGTGCCTGCACCAACATGCTTGCACCAATTTGGGGCTTTCATACATTGACACATTTCTAGGCAGATATGAAAGAGGTTTTGTTCAAAATGTTGTTTGAACACTTCCACATAAGCTAAGATACACCCGGGTGGTACCGATTTATGTTTATGGCATAATTAATGCTTCAACCCCAAATTTGCAGCAGTTTCTAGACTACCAACTTCCTCCTCGTTTTCCTTGCAGGTGAAGATGAATAAAGAAATTATAGAACATGGGTTTTGGTCCTAGTATAGAAAACTGACTAGGCCTCAAATAGATTTCTAAAATTTTTAATGGTATTAAAGTTACATAAGGGTCTTTGAGGCAGTTTTATAAAAAGAGACAATTTTTCCAAAATTTTAGGATCTCAAATTTCAAACAGTCAGTTTCGTGCACGATTTACGAGGCAATGGAGCTGAAATAGAAACTTTGAGAAATTTTATTGTTTTAATCATAACAAACTAGGTTTATTCCAAATAACTTTCTCAAATTCGTAATGGTTAAGGAGATACAAAGAGTTCTTTGGAGACAGTTCGTTAAAAATATCAGTTTTTCCATAATTGCAGAAAATGGCCAAGTTTGGGAAATTCGTGTCAGACATTCATTCTTTCAATAGGGAAATGGTTGTATTGATATTTTCTTGATTAATATAAATTGAGATTCAATCCCCATGTTATTTTCTAAGGAAATTATCATGTAAAAATAATATAAAAGGAGGAGTTATGTAGGTGTGCATGATGGAAAATTGCAGATTGTAAAGTGCACTTCATTGCAGAAAGAGGATTGGTTCTGATTGTGCAGGGAAGGAGGAGTTGTGTACCCAGTGGGATGATCCCTGGAGGGGACCACTGGAGCCAAGCGCATCTTGTTCGGTCATGATGTAACAAGAGTTCAAGATTAATAGAAATTTTAGCATTCTACTTACATTTATGTTTCTAATGAATATGCTTGCACTACGATTTAAATTGTTGCAAGGGGAATGAGCTGGGTTGTTGGGCCCACCAGCCAGTCTGTTTCCCCAAACCTCTTAGAATTATTTTGTTGCATTTTAGTTTCTGCATAGTGTGTGAGTGTGGTTTAATACCGTTCTGTAATTCCATTTCACATTTTGTTTTATGCTTTGATCATGTGATTGGGGATTCTATCTATAGCTCTTTCTCATAGATTTGATCATTTTAGTTCAATTAATAATATTTCTATGTATTTTTATAAAGACCAAGGCAGAGGATAAGCATCAAATGTTTTACTATATCTCTTATTTCCATTACAAGTTAAGTGTGATACTTGCCCTGATTTCATTGGTGCATAATGAGGTTTTCTTTTAGGATATAATGATGAAGGAAATAATTGTTGAGTAAGAGTTCTGGTTAATTTAACTTAACATGTATTCATGATTTCCTTTGAATTATTATATGAGACTGATTCCTGCACTTTGCAGAAAAAACATTTATTCTTGCACTCTTAGTAAGAAAATGCAAGGTTCAACATAAGTAAAGATTATCATATTGTTTTATTGGCAAGTGAATTTCTCACAAGAATTATTGGAATGATTTAAGGTTAAAAATCTATATCCCTTCATCATAATTAACTATTGCTTTAGGCCAATATACTCAGTGCATGAACAAGACATCTTTCGATGTAAGCACATGGCTTCAATACAGGAACATCGTTTCAATACATGCACATCATTCCAGCGCAGGTACGATGTTACGGTGCAGGAACAATGATTCAGGCCAAGAAGAAAAACTTGTAACAAAGACAAATGAAAAATTTCCTTAAACATTGAACATTGAAATATTTAGATCTCTTTTAAAATATTTCAATGGTTTCATTAAATTAGTTAGAATGAAGTTGCTAGTTTTATTTCATTCTTTTCATCTTTGCAACATAACAGTAATCTTTTAAGAGGTTTCTGCATTGTTTATTTCTTGAATCACTTTCTTTTGAATGGGGTATACATTCCCTTGTCCCTTAGACAAACGAGGAATAATTTCTGCAGGAGTCAACTCAACCCAGAAGAGGATCCAGAAGTAGATTCCCAAAGTATGTTTACTTTGCCTTCGAAGAGTCTTGTTCTTTTTCCTGAATGATGCTTATTTTGAATTTCTGTGAAATCTTGGTTTTTATTTGACAGATCCCTAAGGACGTATTCTAGCATCTATTGTGCTACGCATCTAAGTTTACTTACCCAGATTGACATATTAAATGTTGGTGTAAATCTTGCATTTATATCGCCTGACAATGGCCTCACATACATCTTCTTCTATTGGAGGAAATTGTGTACCCTCTGGCTTCTTCCATGTCAACATAGAAATTATCAATAGTAAGCAGGAATAATGGAAATATGTACCCTTATCTTGGACCTCACGGCAGTCATCCAGTAATTCCTTGCATCAATATGCGACCCAGTTATACTAGTCTCCATTTGCGTACTATGCGGCTAAAGTCACCACTGGTGCAAGGACTTTGTTTGTCTGGCACTTCCTCATAATATTTCTAGCCATAATATGTGCCATGAAGTGGACTTCTTGGTCATTGATGGAGTTTATGTCATAGCCCCTATTTCCTTTCACCAATCCATACTTTCGCTTCATTCTTTCTGCCAAGGCATGTTCTTGATCCTTCCCAATGAACTCCCCCGCAGTGTTCCACCCTTGGTATGGCACTCTCATGATCCTCCAGATCAACATTTGGTCTACGGAGATTTTATTCCCCATCCACGAGTGTATGTCATGTATTAACATCAACAATTGTTGAACACGTTCTTTGTTTGATGAACTCCTACCGAAGTGTGGAACATTTAACATGCTGAGTAGTCTTGACTGTGCCAACCCATTCACCCATTGTTGTGGTTCTAATCTTATCACTCTACTATATGGGTAGTGAACTAGCTGTAAGTACTGGCTTGGTTTGAATTGTGGGTACTTCATTCACTCATTAAAATCATTATCTGTGAATTTTAGCTGTAGGATTTTTCCTAAAAGCTCTCCTTCGAACGAAACATCCTCTACAAATAGAGGTGTGAATGTTCTATACTTTGTATCCTTGGAATCATTTACCAATTTAGAGTTTGGCTTCCTTGGCGGGATATATGTGGGTAGAGGTGAGATGAACATTGCGCCACCTTCCTCTGCCTAGCTTTCCTCCACTACTTTTTAATGTCGATCGTTCGATGTTTCTTCTAAGACTTCATAGGTTTGGCATGCTTCTTGTCGTTGTTTTTCTTAGTTTTAACTTCCTTGGGTTCCTTCTGCCTCGGTGATGTCTGTGGCTTTTGTTGCAGCATTGCTGCTACTATGGGTGTTGCTGCTACGGGTGGTGTGACTAGTGATGTTGTTGGTGTATCAGTTGTTGTTGTGGTGCTTGCTTCCATAATTCCTTCTATACCTCTTTCGTTAAATATTCAAACAAACTTTTCAGTCGATAGGATATTCATGCAAGAAATATTTGCAACTACTTTTCACTATTAATCTCAAGACATTTCTTAATTTGAGGGAGATTCAACTATTTATAAAAATTCCAACCTTCAAACCTCATCATTAGATTTGATTTTGTCCTGATTCTATTCAGATTGCATCATTAAATGTGTATCTATCGTTAAATTATGCCAACTATTGTCTTTAATGCAACTTGACACCTATCTCTTCCCTTTTAACAGTCAAATTTCTACTTTTCCAGCGAACTTTGACATGTTCCCTACTATAGTGTACCTTTGTCTTACATTGTAGCTTCCTGTGAACTTCGACATATTCTTGATTGTAGTGAAGTAATTTTTCATCGAGATTTCTCTACATTGTAGTTTATAGTCCAATCTCCACTTTTAACTGCATGTGACACTAATACTTTCCTTCTTTCTTCTTTAGAGCGAAGTTGTAGGGACAAGGTTGTCCCTGTACAACTTCAATCTATTGGCATTCACTTTTCCTTGAATTAATTCTACATTTAACTTTGCTAATTGTGTTTTTCCTCCATCAGTAATATTATTAATAACATATGGGCCTAACCAGTGTGTTTTGAATTTCCCTAGAAATTTCACAAACTTACTATCATAGAGGAGAACAAGATCTTCTACCTAAAACTTTGTTTTCTTAATGTGCCTATCATGCCAACTCTTTTCTCTTGCTTGTTGCACTTGTTGATGAAATCCTGCTATAAATTTGTCTTCTTCCAGAGAAAGTAACTGTGACATTCTTTCTACCATTATGTCTAGGTCTGTCATCTTTGTAAAAGCGTTAATTCTTAGGCTAGGGACAATGTATTCCATGGGCCTCACAACTTCTTGCCCATAAACCAACCTAAAGTGTGTTTTACCTGTCAAATTTTTTGCATGTAGTCCTATAAGCCCATAATACTACTAGAATTCTAACATCCCAGTTATCCCTATTCACATTAAATACCTTGGTTAGTGCATTCTCCAAAATTTTGTTGAATGCTTCCATAGTTGCATTTTCTTGAGGATGATAAGGAGTGTTTTTTTGGTGGTAAACTTGAAATTGCTTAGTTAATGCTTCAATGGTCCTATTCAAGAAATATGACCCTGGATCTCTCATCAGTATCTTTGGACACCCAAATCTGGAAAATATGTATTCAAAGATGAATTTTGCAGTAGTTTTTGTGTTGTCGTCCTTCACTGGCTGTGCTTTAGTCCACCTTGTCAAATAATCAGTTGCAGTGATTATATACCTCACATTAGTCCTCTTCCCTGGTGTATTGATAGGTTCGACAAAATCAATAGCCCATTTGTCAAAATCCTGCAAAGTTACTTATCGTACTAGTGGAATCTCATTTCTCCTTGAAGGTTTTCTTGTTCTTGACATATATCACAAACTTGACAATACTCCTTTGCATATTTGTGTAGTGTAGGCCACCATAGTCCTGCTCTTAAAAAAAATTGCGGAGTAACTTTACTTACATAATGTTCACCAGCTGTGCCACTATGAGATTTTGTTAAAATTATCTATCTTTCATGTGTAGGAACATACCTGTGCAGTATTTCATCTGGTCCCATTTTATGCAAATGTCCTGCTAGCAGTGAAAAATCTGTTGCCTTGACCACTAATTGTTTCTTCTATTGTGTAGTGTATTTTGAAGGACCCATCCATGTGATTAAGAACGAAATAATATAAATGAAGTGATCATCTATTATCCTTATTGCAAACAGTTGTGCATTAGGAAGATTATCCTCTATATTCATTGGTTCTTCTCCTGTTTCCAACCTTGAAAAATGATTAGGTCCAACATTTAGTCTTTTTGGCTTAACAACAACTTCAAAATCATACTCCTGAAATAATAATAGTCATCTGCAGTTTTTTCCTCCTAAAACAGGCTTATTGACCAGGTACTTTAGTGCAGAGTGGTCTATGAACATCTTAAAATGTTATCCCAACAAATAATGTCTGAATTTATGTAAAGTATATACCATAGCTAGTCCTTCTCTTTCTGTAGGTGTATAGTTCTTTTATGCTTTAGACAATTTCCTACTTGCAAAATCTATAGGGTGATGGATTTCTCCTGCACCAAGTTGTACCAACACCAGTCCTAAAGCTATGCATGAAGCATCCACATGAACATGAAATTCCTTATTCCAATATGGAAATACAAGTATAGGAGAAGTTATCATCTTTTCTTTTAGTGTGTCGAGGCTCTTTTAACATTCTTCGTTCCATAGGAAAGTAACATCTTTCTTTAGCATTTTTTCTATAGGTGCAGTAATCTGTGCATATCCTTTGATAAATATTATGTAATATCCTATATGTCCCAAAGTGGTGCAAAGTTGTCTCACTATTTTTGGTGGAGGTGAATTCACAATCATAGTAATCTTTGCAGGATCCACCATCAATCCTTGCTTGTAAACAATATGTCCCAACAATACACCAAAAGGTATACATAATATGCACTTCTTAATATTCAGATAAATATGATATTGTTTGTATGTGTCGAGCATCAGTCTTAAGCTTGCAACATGTTTCTTTAACAACCCAAATATTTTCTAATCATCATAGTATACTTCTAAGAACTTGTGAATATATTCTTTGAAATCTGCAACCACCACTCTTGAAAATATGGCAAGGGCATTCTTCAGTCCAAAAGGGATCACTGTATATTGATATGATCCCCATTATATACCTAAGGTAGTCTTATGTCGATCTTCTGGTGCAATTTTGATCTGATGGTATCCTGAACATCCATCTATGAATAAGTAGGCATCCTATCCACCTACATTATCGAACACTTCATCTGTAAATGGTGAAAGGAAGGGATCATGCACACATGCATCATTTAATTTCCTTAGATCCACACAAATCTTGATTTCTTCTTTAACCTTTTTTTCCTGGACTACCACGGGACTTACCCACTTCGATTCCTCCACAGGTTCAATGATCCCTGCTACTATCATTTTATCTAACTTTCCATTTACGTTCACCTTATATTTTGGATTCAATATGTAGGATCTTTTCTTGATAGTCTTCGCATTAGGCTTTAAAGGAATCTTCATAACTCCCAAGTCTCCTACTATGACCTTCATATATGAGAATTTAGTGGGGAATAACTCCCAGTCTTCATCCAAAAGATTTATCGCTTTTTTGACTATTTATTCATCCCAGTAATCTCCTATTGTTGTGAACTTCAGCTCATCTTCTAACCCTATATTCACCTTCCTTGTCTTTAATGTATTTTCTATATCCGACATTTATAATTCAGGTCCATTCACCTTCACGATAGCCTTCAGATTCTATTATGTCAATATTGTGAGGGTCTTCATCTTCTTCTGCATTGATCTTGTAGCATTCCAGTACATTATGTAGTTGCAGAACCCAATCAGGCTGCTAAGTGAGTGGAATTTCGTTCTCAAAAATCTTCTTTTTAACTATATGAAGGGTTGAATCTATATATGGACAATCATCTTAGAATCTAAATTGCAATATAAACCCATCAACCATCTCTCCCTAGCTCACAGTAGCATGCCGAAGTTTTGTTTCCAAGTACCAATTTTACAGAATTGTCTTCAATGTATGGATGAACCCATGCACCCATTCTTCTTGTGGAATCTCCTTCCATGTTGTCATACAAAGTTGGATGTTCTCTCTAAGGTCATTTTGACCATTATATGTATCTACCAATTCTATTTCTACCTGAACAAACCTTATCCATATCAACCTTTGACATTCCTTCCAAGTTCCTATATTCTTCTTATGTGTACCCCACCATCTAGAAGAAGTAGCTCTTAATGCTAGATCTAGAGCTAACAATATTTGACACTCTAGTACATTTTCTTCATGTTCTTCAAGAAAAATATTTATATTACCCAAACCATCATAAAAGGGTAAGTCACATACCTCATTTTTAATACAGTGAACTGCTTCAGTAATTTTTGCACATTGCTTGGTAGACACTTCATGTAACCTATTTTACCAATTTTCTAATTCTTCTTCTAAATTTGAAGTGCTAGAACTGTCTTGTTCCCAACCAAATTTTCCATATGTAGTGGGATTAATCCATTCTCCTTCTTTGCTCGTTATCTTATTAATGTTTTATATGTTTGCTGCGTTGTACTCTTCTTTAACTAGTTCAATATACCTTGCTTCTTTTCACGAGTTTAATGGAACAAAGACTCTCATATTGTTGCTTTCAAATATCATTTGCCTCTTATTTAAGTTGATTAGCCATGTTAGAAAATTCCCAATCTAGTCCAAGTAGTGCGAGATAGGAGTTACTGTCATCCACAACTTCTATCACTTCAAAATCAGTAGTAGTGTGCACCCATTCAATGTCTACTATAATCCCTGATAATATTCCTAGAGGAACAATCTATTGTTGGTTTTCCATTCTTAGTTGAATAGGTGACCATTGTAACTTTGGTTTACCCATTAATTCCCATGTTTTATTTTTTACGACATTAGCTTCAAATCCCAGATCTAAAATAACTTGGCCCATGTCATATTATCCTATTTGTGCACTAAGCCTCATTTCTTTTCTAGTTCTCTTTTGTTTATGTAAATTTTTAACTTTTCACATCTCACTCCTTAGTACTTCTTTGGATGCATAGGAATTTATCAATTCTTGAAGTCCTTATACAACTTTTTGATCTCGCAACAATTTCATACAAGTTTGAAGAAAATATTTTAGAGTATCTGCCTGATATGCTGCATCTTGTTCATGTATTGTCAGCACTTGGCCTTGTGCCGAAGATGATACATCACAAATATTCTTTTGATTATGTTATGCGTTGGATGTCAAAGCTCATGCATCCATAAATATTTACTTCACTTCCATAAAGACTTCTTTTTCCTTTTGAATTTCAAACGCAGGGGAATTTTTAGTAGTTTTTCTTACCCATGTAGCTTCAACTTCCTTCTTCCCATTTGCTTTATCATCCCTAGTCACATCTCCACTTCTTTTTATAATATTTATGCGAGGTTTATTGGTCCTTGGTTCCATAGTAATCATTTGGATGTTCTGTGTCGGTTACTAGTTCCTCTTTTCTTGTATTTTTTCGATAATTACCAGACACTCTTCAATTAAATGATCAAAATATTTGCAATACTTACATGTTGTGGTATGATTCTGACAGTCTCTCGTGAAGTGTCTTGCTTGGTCATGGTTATAGCATATAATCTGTCCTCATCCTTGACTAGCTCAACCACCTCAACTAGTACCTTGACCTCGACCTTAATAGCCACCTCAGCCACTATGTTGTTCATGTTCCTCATGTCCATGTTCTTCAACTTGCATCCTAAATACATTAGCACTTCGATCCATCATTAGTTCATAAGCTCAACAATTGTTTTCATCATGTCCCACTGAATTGCAGAACTTACAACATAGGTTCCTTGGAGTCTGCACATACTTTTGCAATAGATAACAGTCTTCATCATGATGTTTGCCCCTGTTTTTACATCTCTCACACCATAAGATAGATCAAGGATTCAAAGGATTTGTTTCTCCACTAGCCATGTGGTTTTTGAAGAGAGAGCATTGTTCCTTAGAATGACCTTCTCCTTTACACTTTGTACACCATACTTCTTCTCGAACTTCTTTACTTTTATTCATATCTTGTATCTGTAGAGTCAAATTTTCCAGTTGACTCTCGATTTGTTGCATACCTACATTGGTATCCCCTATCGGTGAAGCTTCTAACTTCATCACAAGTTCTAAGGCTTCAACTTGAGTTTCTATCTTCTGTTGTGACAAAGAAAATCTTATATGTGGAGGCAACATAGCTATAAACCACTCTTTATGTTGCTACGGAGCTATTTTGAAGCTCACCTGATCCAATAGTATCTTGAATCTTTAATCAAATTCCCACACAGACTCAGTAGGATTTTGTTTGATTTCTTTTACCTCTGTGATGCACTACGACTCAAACTTCAGCTTCTTGAATTATTTTACCAACATTGTTTTAATGTCTGCAAATGGTTTGTTCTAATTGCTCGAATATTTCATGTAACATGTAAGCTCTTTATCCCGGAATGTTGTAACAAGTTATGCTTTCTTTTCATCATGGACCTGCTTCATTGTCCATACTTCTTTGCATAAGAACCATAATTTCTTTTGATCCTCTGATCCAGTCCCTTTAAAAATAGGAAAATTAATATCATCGGCCATATTTCTTCACGGTGGGGGAGGGGGAGGGGATTCGTAAGGGCAGGGGGGGTGAGGGGTAAGTTGGGGTAGGAGGGGGATGGGGGGTGGGGAAAACTAAAAATACCATGATTATTACTTGATTCTGACTTTGGTAAACTTTTCGGTTGGAAGGTTGAATATTGCGGAGTTACTTTAGTGTTCTCAGGATGGTTTTATTTACTTTTAGATTCACTTAACAAAAG
Organism: Pinus taeda; assembly: GCA_000404065.3. Lineage (NCBI taxonomy): Eukaryota > Viridiplantae > Streptophyta > Pinopsida > Pinales > Pinaceae > Pinus > Pinus taeda. The sequence continues at coordinate 22,152 of APFE030123888.1, forward strand.
GCTATAGTCAGCTTCTATAAAAGTAGTTGGATCTTGGCCAGAAGATCTCTTTCTAGTGACTATTTTGTATATTTTTCCACTTTGTGTTGTTCCAGTTTCTTCATCGAATCTTCTCCCAAACATAAGTAACTAATAGTTTGACTGCATTTGTAAATTCCCCTTTTCACACGAAAGCATCTTAATCCAAAGGTTCAGATATTTTAAGAACTTACCTTGCATTCCTTTGAAAAAATTTCGTTATGCTTCGCTATAGGACACAATCAAGTCTACCACAAACTCAGTAATGAATCCTCCTAAGATGTTATCGATCCATAAATCAACAGCTCTTGAGATCCTATTGTCAGTTTTCTTGAATCATTGTATTAATTCAAGATTCCACTCCTTAGGTTTGTCTCCTTTAAAGAATTTTTTTCTCTCAGTCAACCTTGATATCCACTCATATAGCTCCACATGGAATGAGTTGAAGAAGATTTCATCTTGATCATCAATAATATATTTCTCCAACCACCTCCTAGTTGACAAACGAGGGTTTTATTCTCTTTTTCTATGAATTCTCATTCCTTCTATTCTACCCAATCTTGGATTTCTTTCTTTGCCAAATTCCACATAAACATTCCTCAAACAAATCCATGTCCCGACAATGGAACCATTTGTTTCTTAGGTTGGGCTGACCCAGGTTCATAGTTTACTACACACCAACAAAACTCTCAACCATTGGCCCTCGCGGAAGTGACTATAAGTAGATCGCAATCTCACCCGAAGTTATTATGGGAGGTTGCAGAACCATGTTTCTACAACCTGAGGGATGTTGCAATGTGGCACTTCTTTATTTGATTTATGTTTTAACACTTAATTGTTACTTCACCTTCACAAAATACTTCACACTTATACTTTACTTCACAGAATTACATTCATCACTTAAACATAACATAAACATCCATAAACTTCACAAAACTGAAATAAAGTGCAGATATTAAGAAAATAAACACATGTAGACACACATTTTATTGTGGTTCATCCAAATGACTATGTCCACAAGAACTGTTGCTTATAATATAGAATTTTTACAACAAAAATTTCTTCGTCATGCACACAGTTGTAGGGTGTCTATGCATTAAGCTACAGAAAGTCCATGCACTAAGCTGCAGATCCAAGCCTCCGCACACATAATTACAGAGCCTTTCCCTTCTTAAATCAACATAATACAACCATAAACAAAGATTTTCGATTAATACTTGATTGCTTCCTTTTTTATTATTCATCCCTATATATATTATTACATGGGGGATTATGTCGCTACATTACCATGGACCCGATACCATGGTTTCCAAAACATAAGGGACTATGGTCCAAAACCATCAACTTATACAATATTATATGTTTTTTTTAAAAGGAAGGGGCTTCGCCATGAAGCCCCTATAATGCGTGATGACTTTACTACATGGTCTTCCTTATGCTCTGATGCTCTGTTGCACAGTCCACTTCATACTCTACGACATATTCTCTACTGCGCACTCCACAAAACTCAGGTTTCTTGCCCAAAATCTTCACAAAATCTGGCTAAGTTGGGTTGCACCCAACAAGGGAGATTTTAACAAATTAAGTTGCTTAATTTGCATCAAATATTAATTATAATAATATGAAATAGTACTAGATCTGGCATCAAAATTCTTCCTCATGTCATCCACAAGGTAATGGGAAAGTGGAATCAACTAATGAATTTCTAGAAGCCATTATTTCCAAAACATTTCAACTTCATCATAAATATTTTGGGTAAATAAGCTTCCGGAATCATTATGGGCATACAATATCACCTATAAAAATTACAACTAGATTTTCACCATATAAATTGGTATATGGAAAGTAAGTTTTGCTTCCTATTGAATTCTAAATAAATACTTATAAAAAAACAACAACAAATGGGTTTAAATCTCTCATGAGTCACACCAACAAAGAATAAACCAACTCAATGAATTGTATGAGATCAAGCAAGAATATTTTCAACCAACTACATTCATTCAACAACAAAAAATGAAATTCCATGAAAATTTCATGAATAAAAAGCAATTCCAAGTAGAAGACTAGGCACTTCTTTTTTATTTCCAATTTCAAAACTTTTAAAGGAAAATTCACCATTTATTGGTGAGGACCTTATTAAATTATATTATCTTTTGATAATGGGTTACTGAAATTAAAAAATATTGATGATGGAGTAGTCACTTTTCTGGTAAATGGTAATAGGGTAAGGTTATATCAAAACCCTTTAAACAAAGAAGACTCCATCAACGACCTGCAATATGAATCTAAAATAGATAGTTTAAGAAAGCAATTTTCAACTTATTTCCATCTCAAATTGATTTTCTTCTACAAAATAAAAATATAATAAATAATAAAATGTTCATTGGGGAAAACCATCTCGTTGGCACACTTGAAAAGGAAATTTCTTTAAAAACCACGGTACTCGCAAGTAAAATTTAGAATAGCTTCAAAATATATAAATTTTTATTAGAACTTCATTTTCACGTAGTCTAATGTAGGATACCCAGAAGTATCATCAACATTAATGTTCTATTTGCATCCTCTAAGGCCACAATTCATAGTTGGAATTAAAAAGAAATTGAGGTAATGGTTTTTAATCAATTTTTTATTCTTAAAGTTTGAAAAATGCATAAAATAAAAGCAAACCTCTAATATCTTTTATGGTTTATATCCTAAACATTTGTACCATATAAGCCTTAATTCTCCCGCTTACCTTCCATATTCCTCTATTATTAATTCCATATCTTACGGTCGTCACTTAACCAAACCTAGAGAATGACCACATATCATGGTAATCATTGAAATTCAAATTAGAATATGATGTTGATCACCTCATAATATGAATTAATGCAGCATAATGAAATTAATTGTTTCATTATAAATTCATGGGGTCGACAGAATTGCATTATTTTTAGCTCCAAATTCAAACCCAAAAGGAATTGTTCCCATAAATTGCTATATTTCTTCCATGAATCACTAAGAAAGTCAGTGATAAAACATGGTTACAATGTGTAAAATCTGAGCATCTATGTTTATGAATTCTTCCAAAATATGGCTCTAAGAGCAAGACACAAACCTAATGGGTTCAAAGTTCTACGAGCATACCCTAAATGCAAGAGGAGGTTTTAGAATGTGAGATGGATATCCTTCTTTCAAAAGTTCATAAAGGGAAATGATAAAGTGATCATGGAATTTGCAGAAAAATTTAATGGTGTTCAAGCATAAGTGGTTGATTTGTGACTATAGGTATCAAGGATCTTTATAGCTAGAGCTATTGATCTAGCTTTAACTAGAGAAAAATAGTTTAAAAACCATAAGCTGAAGGAATATATTTGGAAGTGGATGTTGAAAAACCTATAAGAATATTTATGTTTTGTAAAGGAATTCCAAGGAATTTATTCAAGAACAAATGGCAAGGCACTTTGTTCATTATCCAAAAATACATTACTTGCAAAGGGAGGCACATGCTAGTTTTATTTTATCATCTAAGATTGTTCACACATTTCCAATCTTGTGTGTGAATAAATGTTTCTTTTTACTTATTGAATACTCGTAAGAAGATGGAAAAGTGTATCCAAAAGAACCTTAGAAACCTAGAACATATTTTATATCATTTTGGCATAGTCAAAATTTCGATCACGTATTACATAGAAAGAATTAGGTTTGGTATGAATTTATGATTAGACACTGGTTTATTGAACCACTAACGGAGACATAGGGACAACATGAAAACCTCAGTACTAAGGAAGCCAAGAGTTTGAGAAGAAAGAAAGTAATCATAGGTTGAAAAAGAAAAGGCTTGGAGACTGAGCCTGAAGCTTGAGTGAAAGAATTGAGTCTATCAAAGGAAATAAGGGTTCCAATATCCCCAATTATATCGATTATATAATTGTAATTTTATCATCCATATTGATTCTTTTATAGTGGAAAAAGTGGAAGAATCAGCGCATGGACCATTTTCACTAGCAAGACCTAGTTTTGAAAATTGGGGTTTGAAACCTTTCGGAGCATTTTGAGGCATCAAATGATGATTTTTTGGGGTTAAAACTTTGTTTCATTAATATAGAACTTTTTTTCCTATTCTAAACACAAAGACATTTCCAATTGTGTAAGAATCACCTCAATTGGAGTATGCATGTAAAAGTTATGCCACTCAAAATTTGACCTTCTTGTTTTATCCACCATAATTTGAAAGGATGCCACATCAACCCCATTACTCATGGAAAAGGGGCTAGCCACATGGTAATTATGAAGGATACTCTATAATATTCCATATTGTAACTCTAGTTAACAGTTGAAGGATTCAAACCTAACCACCAGTAAGCTATCATGTTGTGTTATAACTGGGCCAATAGGAGGAAATGGTGTTCCATTCTTTTCAAGGGAATTTGGTTCCATAGATGAGAAGAGTAGTTGATAGGGATAGGAATAGAACACACAGAGAATACTATAGTAACCCACGGACCATGGGCCTTACTTCTTTATACTCACAACCATTTTCTATTTAGAGAAAGGGAGTGGAGCAACCTCACCTTCTAGCTAGGATTCCTCATGAGAGGGTTTCCTAGGATATATCTTGTGCCAAATTTGGTTTGTGAGTTTTTATTTCTTTGTTCTCTATTTTCTACATAAAATTCAATTTTCATGTATATGAAATACAGAAAAACTATAGATCCTGAAAACTAAAAAAAAAAACCGTTATAGTATAGATTTCGAATTTTTAAGTATAATTTATTATATTTGTCATGACAAATTGTCTAGTAAAATATCTGTAGAATTTATGAACCATATTGGTATTAGAGAAAGCTTATTTGGGTGTCTTATGGATATTTGTAGTGAATCTATCTTGTCCTAGTCAAAAGTCATAAAACCTTAGTCATAGTTGACAAATCTATGAATAATCCTCGTGATCCTACGGAAGAGATGTTTTCACAGTTGGAAGCACAAGTTGTAGATATAAGACATATTGTGAATCTCATTATGGTGGCCCAAACCAATAAGCTCGATCTATTAAGGAAAATATGGGGTGATAACACAAAGGTCTGATTATATGGGAGATCAAGAGATCGAGAAGGAATAGAAAACAAGTCGAGGAAAATACCCAAAAAAGATCAACCTAGTTCAAGTGATATGAACCATTCACAGTCCCTATTCAAAATGGAATTGATGTTCGATATCAAGTTTTACCAAGGTGAGATTGGAACTTTGAAGCTAAATCATTGGATGCAACTATAAATTTCTTTCAGTGTTCATCATATAGAGGAAGAATAGAGGATTCCAGTTATGTGGTTGAAATTAGAGTGCCATGCATTGATCTAGTGGAAAATACACAAAGAGACATTTAGTTTGGAGGGATATCCTCCAATGACTAAGTGGGAGGACTTTTAATGAAAGTCATAATTTTACCATGTCAAGTACGTAAAGGACTATTGGATTTAGCGGCACTACTTTAGGAAGAAGAAGAGAAAAAGTGTTTAGGAGTACAAAATAGAGTTGAGAAAGATGGCCATAATTTTGGGTATCTTCCCAAAAATAATAGATGCACTCCTTAAGTATTTGGGGGCTCTAGAAAACCATCTGCAAAAATAAAGTGTTATTTTTTAAACCCAAATCTATGGACGAGGCTTGCCTAAAATCACAATACTTGGAGAAAATAGGCCAAAAGAAAAGAAAAACGAGTGGATCGAAGTAGAAGGAGCATCAAGATGCTTCTAAGGATGGAAATAATAAGTTGAAAGGGGGGGATAAAAAAATATGGTAGCCACAACATACTAGTGCAAGGATCCCAACAACCACTATAATATTGGTAGTCATACAGAGAACAAGTGTTGGAAGCTTCATTTGGATCTTAGCTTGAAGAACACAAAGAAATATAATAAGAAGAGGAATCTCATGGAAATAGACTCAAGAAACTAGATGAAAATATGCTTGGATTTGGATGAGAAGATCACCTATAATTCAGTACAAAAGGAGGTGAATTTGAGTAGCCTTCAACAATAGGAAGAGAAAGAAATGACCAAAATATTCCACATAAAGATATAGGTCAAGAAAACAAAGATAGATGCTATGTTTGACTCATGATCACAGGAGAATCTCATTGCAGTAGAGCTAGTCAACAAATTTATATTGGAAGTTCATGATCCTCCAAGCTCATATCCATTAGGATGGGTAAATAAGGATGAATTTGTAGTTTCTCTTGATGTATATGGAGTGGTGTTTGGAAGTCCCAACATGTACATGCAGGATGCAATCTTCATGTGAAGATCTAACCAATGTTATCTTATTAAAGATGGAAAAATGTTCACCATCAACACACACAAAGGCAAGTCAAAAATTTCACTAGTAAGTGCCAACCAAGCCAAGAATTGATCAACTCTAGAAAGATGCTTGATCTATTATTTTTAAGAAAGAATCAGTCTATAGAATAGTTAGTAAGTGAATACATCCACGGAGGGGTGTACTAAGAAATAGAAGCAGCAACTCAAATATTTTCTATACACATACAGGGATGTGTTCTGAGATCCTAAAGGGCTACCACCTAAGAGAGAAGAATAGCATGACATCCAACTTTTGTTCGACTCCCTGTTATCACTCAAGAAAAAATATTCTAAATCCTGAACCTCAATTTTTTAAATTTGTCAAAGGGTTGGTGTCAGTTTTGGGTCTAGTCTTTTCATCTTGTTTTAGAGTCTTGTTAAGAGTCTGGTTAGATATGTCAATTCCCTTCATGGACTATTCAGAGAAAGTGAAAGCTTCACTGTCCTCAATTGAATTTAATATTTTGAAGATTCCAGTTAAAGATCAAGAATTTTTGTTAACAGAAGGTGCCAAACAGCCTTTCGAGGTGATATTTGTGTCATCTAGATTCTCCAGTGAATCAGAAAGTAAGGAAAATGCTTTTCGGGAGGATGCTTGTAATCCACTCATTGTTATCCTCCATGGTGGGCCACATTCTACTTCATTGACAGGATTTTCAAGAACTCAAGCCTTTTTTTTCATCAATGGGCTACAACCTACTTTATGTAAACTACAGAGGTTCTTTGGGCTTTGGAGAGGAAGCTTTGCAATCTCTACCTAGTAATGTTGGGCGAAGGATGTGGCTGATGTCATAAACACTGTTGATCTAGTAATTCATAAGAGACTTTCCCTCCCACGGAGGGTTTCTTGCAACCCATCTAATTGGCCAGGCACCAGATAGGTTTCTTGCTACAGCTGTCTAGAATCCTGTGTGTAATCTCTCATTAATGGTTGGCACAATAGATATTCCTGATTGGTTTTATGTGGAGGCATATGGAAAGAATGGGAAAAATGTTTACACTGAAGCACCTTCAATAGAAGATATCACCATGTTTTATCAGTGTTCACCAATTAGACATATTTCAAAGGTAAAAGCACCTGTTCTCTTACTTTTGGGTGCATAAGACCTTAGGGTTCCCGTATCAAATGGATTGCAATATGTTCGAGCTCTGCAGGAGAAGGGGGTGGAAGTAAAAGTCATCATTCTCCCAAATGATGTACACAGCACTGACAGGCCGCAATCTGATTTCGAAAGAGTTCTAAACATTGGACTTTGGTTTAAGAGATTCTTCACACAACAGGACATCAGCATATCATTTTGTCACATTAGTTGATGTAATGTATGAGAACAAGGTGAAGCTACTTTGTTTAGTAGAGGCATCACTAGCGGAACTGCTTGAAAGGATTGCCACTATTGATGATCTTTGGGTTCATACAGGGGAAGCAAATTAATAGGATTTTAATTTAAATTCTGATTATTGAACCTGATCCCGATGACGGTCAAGAAGGCTATGCTATTGGTAGATTTAAAGCGATTACTGAACCAGATCCTGATGCCAACCTCTCAGAACAACCAGACACAATATATGTCCTTTCTAGGCAATCAAGTGATGTGCAGATAGTTGGTTCAAGTTCTGTCGGATCAAATCTTAATTATGGAAATCCTGTTACAGAATTGCAACACGATATTCTTGGTTCTAGACTGAACAAACCTGATGTAAGTGATTTTGAATCCATGCAGTTGAACCTAGAACACGAACGTGCAGATTTTAGAAGAATTCAAGAGTCCACAACTGCTACTTCTGTGCGCCTTCAAGATGTTATTCAATAGCTCAAGTCTCAGATGCCACCTGTTGAAATTGCCCCTGTTATTAGAACTCTGTTCACTATTCTAAGGAATGTCATGGATCATCTAAATGAAACCAAATCCAGTTGCTTGCGCAAGGCTAATCCTATATTTCAATGATCCATTCCAAAGTATCAAGTTGTTCTACAAAAGAGAAGTCGTTGTTCTTGTGTGTACTGGGGTATAATTGCTATCATGAAGGAGCATTGATGGACGGTAGGAATTATGATAGAGTTAGCTCCTGTTGGGTATGTAGGGGTCATCCCTAAATGTATTCTTGGATTAAATAAGAATCACGGGGAAGAAATATCTCTACGGCTAAGAACAGATGATCTTAATGGATTCAGAAACTATGAGAGCATTAAGAAGACTTTATTGCATGAACTTGCTCACATAGTACACTCAAAACATGATGCAAACCTTTTTGCATTGGACAAACAGTTGAATCAAGAAGCTATTGCCTTGGATTGGACAAAGTCGAGAAGCCAGACATTAAGTGGGTTAAGGCATGAAGCTGATGTGGATGAGCTCTTTTCTTCCCACCAAACTTACAGCATTAACAAGCTTGGAGGGAATCCTTTACATTCTGTGGTAGATGCTCGTGCTTCTGCAGTAGTTGCAGCACTAAGACACGTTGAAAATTTACCTCCTTTTCATATTGCATCATTTGAAAATACAGCTAAGTCAGCTGGAACAATTTCCTTAAGGGAATCACACAACAAGTAAGGTTATGTCACAAATCTTGATGATTTACCTTGTTTCAGTCTTGAATAGCTTCAGGGTAGTTGAAAAGGATATTCAAATATCAAGAGGCTCAAAATAGTAAACTTTTGGGTTGAAACTGTGTTTTGGGAATTACACGGCAGTTTTGTGGTGTGCTACGAAACTGCTAAAGATGGTGACTAATGCATAATAGTTTCGTAGCGCGCTGCGAAACTACTGAAGCTACATAATTCAAATTCAGTCAATAGATTTTGAGAGACCAAGGGAAAATTTTGAAAAAGGAATATCTTCAAAGGATAATCTAAAGGTATCAACTTTCAACAAGGTCAAGACAAGTGGAGGAAATATATATTCGAACCCAATTCTAAACCTTTTGCTATAAAGTGATCATATTTACTACAGTCCATGATATGTCAGACAGCTTGGAGGAGCTTTTATCTTCACACATGGAAAGGGTTGACAGCACATCAAGGACGTGGCATTCTAATATATTTTGCATAATCAAAGATGAAAGGTATGGTTGATTGGATTCGAATATCTTGGAGGAAAACCAAAGGTAGCTAAACAGGGGCAGTTCCCTACTTTGCAGGCAAATGGAGGAGATGGGAAATCGAGGACCAGTATGGAGCTCCAAACATCCAACACAACTAAACTAATAAAAGATCACTTGTCCAAGAATGAGAATGATTGTAATTAAGGCTATTATTAGCATGATATGGAGTTAGACTCCTATTTTACTTAGATCTCTAAAAAGTCCAGTTAGTAGTTTGTTACTTTTAATAGGTAGTTAGAATTTGAATAGGTGTCATAAAAAGTAGTGTTCAAGTTCCCCTTATGTTGGAGGAGGAACCTCAGCCTTGTAAAAGAACTCTATATATACAAGAAAGAGCAATGTGCCAAAGGTTGGAAATTTATAAAAAAGAGAGCTCTGATATTTGGCTTATGTAAAGACTCCGTTTTTTTTTGGTAATACAGTAATGGCTTGTGCTTCTCAAGAATCATAGAGAGTTCAATGTATGAGTTTCTTTTGTTTTCTTTTAATGTTATCTACAGTGTTATGAGTATTTGATTACTTAGAAATTGCTTATAGTGTTCTAATTTCCTTCATATACTCATAAACTGCTTTCTATGTGTTTGGTGTGCTCTACATATGTTGAAACCTGAATGCCTTGACTTTTATGCAAAGCCAACCCTACTGTGAATACTAAATCACATATGACTCCATAAGCCTAATGGATACTTGTTAGTTTTATTTCCACCATTTGCATTTTTATTTGTTTCACAAGAGTTAGCCATCTTGATCATAATCAAAAACCTTTCATCCTTTGAGAGAGCCCTCTCAGGCTAAGGATGCTAACCCTTAGCTAAAAGATTGGTTTGAAAAAGTTACTTGAAGTCTTCCTGGTCTGCAGCCTTCCAGGGCCTGATTTTGAGATAACACTCCCTATTACCAAACATTGGGTTATATAGGTTTTTTTTATAGAAGCAAGGTGAAGAAACAGTTGCAACAACTACTGGAACAAGTTGTTATTCAACTGATTTGATCACCATGTGGGTCACCCATCATCATAGTGCTAAAAGGATGGGACTTGGAAGATGCGTATTTGATTATAGGTTGTTGAACAAAATCATGCTCAAGAATACATAACCCCTGCCCAAGATAGATGAATTGTTGGATCAATTGCAAAAAAGGAAATACTTCAGCAAGCTAAACTTAAAGTCTAGATATCACTAGGTTCAAGTTACAGAAGAAAATAACTGGAAAATTGGCTTCAAAACTAGGAAAGGTTTATATGAGTGGTTGACCTATGCAATGCACCGACTACATTTTATAGATTCATTTATTATTATTTATTTGCATGATATATTGGCACATAGTGCTACCTAGGAGGAGCACATCTCACATTTGATGTAGGAGATAGAGACATTATATAAGCACCAATGTCTAGCAATTCTCAAGTAGTGTGAGTTTGCACGACAATATTCAATGTATTTGGGGTATGTGATAGGTGGAGGACAGATGAAGATAAATCCTACCAAGATGAAGGCCATCATGGAATGGTCTGTGCCTACTAATGCTTCTGAGCATAGGAGTTTCATTGGGGCAACACAATACTTCAGGAAATTCATAGCTTCATTTTCAAAAGTACCAGCACCACTCCATGACATAAAATAAAATGGAAAGGTTTTCCAATGGGGGAAGAATTAGTAGAGGACCTTTTAGGAGCTAAAAAGTAATATTAGTTAAGCGCAAGTTCATCATTGTTGAACTTGTAGCAACCCTTTAAAGTGGACACGTATGTGAGTGAGTAAGTTATGGGAGCAGTATTCACATAGGGAGGAAAGACTATATTCTATAATTAGAAGTAGTTCATGGGGAAGTTCTTAACTACCCTACCTATGACAAGGATTTACATTCACTAGTGAAAGTTGTGAAAAAGTGGAAGCACTATCTAACGAGGAAGGAGATAGTAATCCTCATAGATCACCATCCACTACAATATTTACGAGCCTAGAGTAAGCTACAGTCGACCAAGCATTACAAGTGGATGGGGTTTCTACAGTAGTTTCATTTAGAGATCAAGTATAAGAAACGAAGAATGAACAAGTTGTATGACATGATTTCAAGGCCACTCACATCAAAGATCATAGCTTTGGGAACTCTAATGCACATGAAATCATTCACCCATAACGCATATGAAGAGGCATATTTAGAGGATGAGGAATTCAAGGTGTTTCAGTGGTTGTAGAGCTAGAGTCATGTGCACAATGGTGGCAACGCCATTGACTACCATCTCTAGGATAAGTTACTCTATAGGATGGATAATTTAAGTGTTCCTAAAGGTGAGTGATTGCAGCTATTTTTAAGGCTCACACCTCAAATGTTGTAACGAACTTTGGTGTAAGGAAGACAGTGGCCAACTTGTATGGGTATATGTATTGGCCCATGATGAAATGAACATGTATCTAGGTTCATAATATGATGTGTGCTTTATTGTGTCATCACGCCTAGTAAAATGAAATAGGGTCTATATCATCCTTACCTATATCCACTCATCCTTAGGAAATAATTTCCTTGGACTTTGTGGTAGGCTTACCAAAACACAAGAAGGGACATGACTACCTATTCATGGCAGTTGACAGGTTCATCAAGTTGTGTGTCTTGATGCCTTGTAAACATTCCATTAGTGAGTAAGAAGCATAAAACGTGTTCTTTGGGCAGTTCTGGGTGCCCTTTGGGATACTAAGGAGCATCATTTCATATAAGGGCTTGAGATTTATTAGTGTATTTTGGACTATATTATGGGATAAAATGGACACAAAGTTGAATAAGTATACAACATTCCATCCTTAGACATATGGGAAGATAGAAGTAGTGAATAGGACTTTGATGTATCTTTTGAGGGGTTAGAACAAAAAACATCCAAAGACTTAGTATAAAAATATAGTATATATACAACAATGTTATAATAGATTAGTCCACACTTCTATTAGTAAGTCCCCATTTGAAAATTGTTTTGGATGTTTTCCACCTTTGTGGTATTACATAAGGGTAGTAAGATGGAGTAAGGGAGGACCTTATAGGGGATGCCTTGAGGGTCGAATTTGTTTTACAAAATATTAAGAAAATCCATATATATGCACAGGAAACACTACAAGTCACAAGAAAAATATAAATACATGCATGATTAGCACAAAATAGAGAAGTTGATCAAGATGGGAGATAGAGTATAGTTATAGTTGAACAAGGAGAGGCTACATGGTCCTGGTAATAAAATCAAGGCTCTGTGATATGGTCACTGTGAGATAATGGAAAAGGTGGAAGATAACACCTATAGACTCAGCCTACCCCATACATGCACATTTACTCATTTTTGAATGTATAGAATTGAATCTTTATGAGCTTTCCATGTTAGATCGAGATGAGGAACAAATCCTAACTTTTGTAAAGGATTTTCCACCAGATCCTCAAGCAGAGTTGAAAAAAGTAATAGTTTTGCAGAAGAGGCCCAAAACTACAAGATAGGGGAAGCATGACCTTTGAAAAATTGGGTTGAAAGGAAAAGTTCTAGGAAAGGTTAAATGGTACACCCGAGAGGAGGTGGAAGAAAAATTCATCACCTCATTCAGTAGAAGCTTTTTGGGAGAAAAAGCCTACGAAAATGGAGAGGTGTGATCTATATTGGATAATTATATTTTTTTAATCCATATTAATTCTTTGAGAGTGGAAGAAGTGGATGAATTAGCTCACATGACCATTTTCACCGACAAAAACCAGTTTGAAAATTGGGGTCTGAAACCTTTGGGGAGAATTTTGAGGCATCAAATGACATTTTTTGGGGCTAAAACTTTTACACTTAGTGCAAAACTATTTTTCCTATTCTACACACAACGACCTCAATGGTGTAAGAATTTCCTCAATCGAATTTTCTATGCAAAATTTATGCTAGTCAAAAGTTATCCTTCCTTTTTGTCCAACATAATTCTAGAGGCTTCTACATCAACCCCATTAATAATGGAAAAGGGGCTAGCCACATGATCATGATAAAGGATATTCTAGACGATTTCATATTACAACTCTAGTTAAGAGTTGAAGGGGTCAAACCTAACCGCTAGTAAGCTATCGAGCTATGTTATAACTAGGCCATTAGGAGGAAAATATGCCCCAATTTTTTCAAGGGCATTTGGTTCCACGGATGAGAATAGTAGCCGTGAGGGATAGGGAGAGACCATGTAGAGAGGATTTGTGTACTATAGAAACGCATGATCCACAAGCCATAA
>APFE030123888.1:37402-51833 GCA_000404065.3 Pinus taeda
GAGGGTTTTCTCTACTTCTTGGTCCCCTTATCTTCTTCTTCATATTTTGATGTTGAAGGAAACTTTGGAAAAAACTTTCCCATCGTAGAACTTTCCTTTGAAGAATCTTAGTCGATGCCTTCTTCATTTCTTGAATCGAGAGGATCTAGCACTGGCTAATCCACTTGGACCTCAATATTCTCATATTTTGCCTCAGAGACATCTACGACTTCAAAACTATTGTTAGAAAGAGGTTGATGGGGAGATTCATCCTTACATGTTTATTTATTCTTATTTCCATGCTTCCTTTGTTTCTTTTTCACTAGAGTGAATCCTTGATTATTTTCTTATTTCTCCTCTTTAGGAGGATGCAATGGGTTTGGATAACTTTGAGAGACTAGAGCTTTTGGATATATTTTCGTGAAGTATCCATATTTATGATATGTATTACACTTAAATGGAACCTACTCATAATCCAAAGAATAGAGATGCGACAAACCATTCAGATTTAGTTGAATCACCTCAGATAGGCCTTTTGAGAAATCTATTTCCTCACAAATTATGGCATACAAGAGATTGTTCCCATGAGCCTTCTCATTGGTGATAAATCAGCCTATTTTATCTCCTATATCCTTAAAAATTTCATGACCCTAACAAATAGGAGGAATATAAGGAAATATGATCCCCACATGTGCAGATGATATTTCCATCATGAGGTTAAATTTTGTACTTCAATGAGCTAGAAACAAACCTTTGTTACCAATGAAATAAGGACCTAATTTATAGATCTGATCTCTATATTTTTTTTTTTCAAAAAGAAATGTGTAATATCTATTTCCATAGTAGAAAATGTCTAAGGGTTAATAACTTTCCCATTTAATAGAAACCTTATATTTAATGGATTCATAACATGGCCCCGAGTTAGTAAAATTTCCTAATAACACCTTTTCTTCAGTGTGACCACATTATGTTTCAATGGTGAATAAAACCCCATAACCAAGGAAAGGATTGAGTCTTACTTATTCATGAATTTGTTTAGAGAACTCATGGTGTATGTGTTGAACTGAAAAATAAATATCACACCTTCTTGATGACGACTTCTCGTCTTACCCCTACAGTGGTAATATAACAAAACACAGATCACACTTTGAAGTAATGAAACTCCCCATAAATCCACAGGAAGCTGAGGAGTTCATAAATCAAAGGAAGTAATGACAACTTCAAGGTGAAAATGTAGGCATTATTGACAAGGTTAGTCAACATTTATTGTTATACAGAAAATGACCTCCTCATCAGCTGAGAGGAGAAGAGCACTTTTGACTAGAAGAAAACCTAACTTATGGGCCTATTTTCTAGGGTAATGTACCCCAGACACAAACAAACAACATGCTAATGTGGTCCACGACCCAGCAAGGCACGTTAACCTAGGAATTAACACTTTGTTTTTCCTAAAGGGTCACATTACTATATTTTCATGAGCTTCCAAAGGTTCAAATGTGATTTGATTGACTGACACTCTGTCTTTCACTTAAAGTCAACTCCAAAAATTCGGAAACATCTACCTCATACTTGTCAGAGGAAATTACTATTCCTAAAAGATCCAAACAAAGGAGGAAAGAGAAATATAGCAAAGGAAACATCTAGCTTTTTCCCAAATGAAACTTATGGAGAAATTGGCAAGGATTGAGCCTCCAATCACCTATAAAGGAGGCTAGGCCACAATAATTGGGATCACAATTTGCGCATTGTTATGCTATCGAGAAGTTGACTATGAGAGAGGGAGAGGAGTTAGGAGCTAAGGGAAGGGTTGATTCAAAAATCATGGTTGTAATCATTCCTCTCACATATGATTATATAGATTTGCTATTTTTTTGTCTATGTGATGATATTGATACCTTCTTTCTATATATCTTGGTTCAATGGCAAGACCAATGTTTATTTTTGATGGATGCTAACTCTATATGTTTTTATATGTTGATGTTTTGTATTGTTAAAGTATTATGTATTGTGAATATCACTCTGTTTCTTTCTTATGTTTAGGTACCGATCTAAGGGAAGACCGAGGATACTTTCTCTGTCACAATAAAAACTCTAGTGGATTTGTACAAAAGACTAACAGTTAATCCTTCTTTGTTGCTTTTCCAATTCCTAGATTAACATGATATGTTTGCATGTATCTCCAAATAGTTGAAAGTCATTTCATTTCATATTCCTTAGGCACTGAAAGACCTAAGAGGGTTTTTCTATCCACCATCACCTCTTGATTAATTCCTACAACAGAATTGGTGACTCCCTTGGGGACACTCTTAGTTCCTGGCTTTGATCTCCTAGTTCCCAGATCTCTATCTCTCTCCATGTATTTATGTGCATCTCGATTTGAATTATAGTCACCTTGTATGCTTCTAGACCAATTATGTTGTTCATAGCTTCTGCTCATACCCTAATTAGACCCTTTTTGCATTCCAATACTCTACAACACACCCTTCTAGTATTGTTCATATTATTATAACACATCTCTACTTCCTGGACAGAGTGTTAGCCTACTACTAACACTCTACTTTCTTTGTTGGGTCGTGTTATCAACCCAAAACTCTTGACATCCACCTAGTTCTTTGGATTATTTCGTTGGATAGGTTTTGTTGTGGCCTGTTCTTGGGATCTGCAACTGTGAGATTTGGTTGGTTGCTTACTTACATGGTCATTTTTATTTTTGAAGAATAACTTAGTTGCATTTGATTTTTGAAAAAATAAAAAACAAATTTTTTTAGATTTATGTTATTTTAGCTCAATTTTTTTTATGTTATATTAGGTTAGTTGTAAGAGCATTGCATGTTTACATTTATTTTCATGTGTTTAGACTGCATTCAGATTTATGAATTTTGAAATGGTGTATAGTTATTGGCTCCCTTTAAGAACTCTGATTCATTGAATGGAAATCTAAAATCATTTCTCTTACATGGTTTTAATTGAAGTCTCACTAAACTCCATACGTCAACACCCCCTCCAGAGACATTAATCAAGTTCACATAAAATCAATCACTTAATAAAAGTAATCAGCAACTCTCTTTTTAGTGTACACACAGATTAGTTTAAGATAGAATTTTGGGATAGGTTGTGGTGAGTAAACTACCCAAGATTTTGAAATTGAGGCTAGTGTCATTAATGAGAGTAATATCCTATTGCACTCATATCATTTGGTATCACTCCACTTACAATGGAGTTAAGCACTAGATAACATCGAAGTGTGATATAAGTAGCCCACCTTCGATTGAATTTCGGTGGGTATTTTGTGTACTGGAGATCCCCTCGGGGATATCGAAGCTGAGTCAGGGACTCATGTGTCCTGCCCACACAACATATTGTCCACGACCATGACCCTGCCCATGGCGTATGTGATTTGAGGTAACCTTAGTGTCCATACGTTTTAGGGATGAACACAAGGTGACTAGAGTGGGTTTCCCTCCACTCACTCTAGAGGAATTATCGAGCTTTAGTGAATCATATTCTCCTTCCTCACAAGGAGAGAAGTCTCTAGTGTCAAACACTAAATCACATAATACTTCCCAAGAGACTTTATTGCATGAGGAATTCTTTAAAAAAGGTGGTGTACCTCACTTTAATTATCCACTCACCGACCCTCTTGGACCTATTTTGGTTCAAGTAACACTTATGCCTATTATGTCTTCATCTATGTCCACATACAATATTTTGATGGCGACAAGTGGATCATGGAATTTTATGGACATTTTTTGTCCACCGCCACTTCCCCCACCAATTGTCATTCCTACACTCTTGATTGGTCATCCTATTACTTAGACTATGCTTAGTCCGAGTAACCTAGTTACACCTGATATGAGTGGAGTTCAATACCTTCCTATCTCCACCCCTTTTGTGTCAGCTCCTAGTACTCTGGCTATCACCCCTAATGGTGTTTTTAGTACAACCACCTTCAACAATCCATTTGGTTGGAATCCCTTGCTAAGTTCTATCCCCTAGGCATTGGTGCCTAGGGAAAATGTTTCCAACATACAGATCCTTGTCAAGGGAATCCCTATCCCCCTACCACTTATAGGATAACTTGTCACTTCGATTATACACTTTCTTCCTCCTAGTAGGCACACTACACCTACAAAAACCTATGTGGCCAACAATATCCCTCAACCCAGTCCTGCTACATCTATTTGGCTACATCTATTTGGGCACCCCCTCCTCAACCACCATTAGTTCAAAGGGGGGATTTATATCCTGGGGGAAACTAGTCTTTTTTCACCTAGCCTAGTATGCCATATGGCCTGCCATTTTATATGACCACACCACCATCCCCAGGAAACTATTATTTTTTTCTTTCCACCTATCCTCCTAGAAACCAATTAATGGGGGTACCTCTTGGTCCTTCAAGTCATCTTGCACCTCCCTAATTGGATTCGAGGGCACCTACACCTTTTCCTTTCTTGGTAACTTTAGATATTCGGGATCTATATAAGTTGAATAATGACCCCATCAACCACAACTTACTTTGGCCTTCAATCCCACATAAGATACCTGCAAACATTGTGAAGTTCAAAGGAACACAGGGAGATGACCCAGCTACACACGTCACTACTTTCCACCTATGGTGTCTATCAAACTCCATGATTGACAATATTATCTGAAACAGACTCTTCCCCTACGCCCTTACTGGCAATGCTTCCAAGTGGTAAATTGAGTTACCACACACGTCAGTCTATACTTTTGGTTCTCTAGCAATGGAATTTCTAAAGCACTTCCAACTTCCTATCTGTTATGAAATCAGAATAGAATTCCTTACTACTTTACGCCAGGACACTTCCACCCACATCTCTAATAATATCCATGAATGGAGACATATGAAAAGGCTTGTCAAGGCCCCAATTCCAGATTACCTCTTAGCAGACTGGTTCTGCAAGTCACTTCTTCCCCCAATTGCCAATGACGTTGCCATGGTTGGTGTGGTTACGAAAGACCAATCTATTTTTTGCTGCCAACATTTATATTTGATATATTTGTAATATGGCACATGTTATGAATTTCTCCCTAATTCCCCCTTAACTTCCAATGCTCCCACTACTTAGAAACCAAGTGCACACACTTAGGGCATCGTCGGCACTACCTCATGGGTCTATTACAAGAAAACCTGAGAGAGAAAGATGCCCAGTTATTTGTTACTATTGATATAATCTACTGCTCCTCCAACTGCTATGATAAAATTTGTGCATTATACACAAAAATCAAGTGCTAAGAAAAAGAATAATAAGAAAAATACCACTCCTTTTGAAGAGAAACACACTACCCAAAACAATCATAATTAGAAAGTTGCTACTAGTCTGAGAAAGGGAAAGAAAAAAATGTCAATTTCCCTTGCAAGATATGTGATGAGGACCATATGACCTATAAATTTACTTGTCTTCAAGAGTGCATAGACCTTCTTACACAAAAGCACACTGGCAGGACCCCTACAGTCCTCAACAACCC
Organism: Pinus taeda; assembly: GCA_000404065.3. Lineage (NCBI taxonomy): Eukaryota > Viridiplantae > Streptophyta > Pinopsida > Pinales > Pinaceae > Pinus > Pinus taeda. Next base: position 42,872 of record APFE030123888.1, read on the forward strand.
ATTCCCTACTCAGCAACAACAACATCTTGTATAAAGTTGACTGCAACCTCAGTAAGGGAGGAACGACGATTTGCATCCACCTCATCCTGTAGAAGGATGATCAACGGTTTACACCTTCGAAATGTTTGATTTAAAAAGATGAGCCAAGGATTACAGAAATCTCGTCACTAACACTTTAGGCGTTGCCTCAAGCTCTACTCCATCATTGCCTAATGATCTACATATCGAAAGGTCTGTCATTGACCTCGTGATTCATCCACCCCAAAGGGACACTTCATCAAATGACACACGATACCTTTGCACGTGCTACCCAAAACTATAGTATTGTAGAAGATTTTGTGCTAGCACCATCTTCTATGTTTTCCCTCGAAGTATTAGGAACTTGTCCAACATAATGGAAAGCTTTTCTTTCGACTGTTGGTGGAATCTATCCTCAAGATTCCAATCTAGTGATTTTCAACATGGAAAAGAGTAAGTCTTTCCTCTCCCATTAGCTATCATTTCAAGTGCATGTCATGGTGAAGGGAAAACCCATCCACTGAACTATTATTGATGAAGGTGCTTCGACCTGCATAATTTATACTTCCTGTTGGCTCGCCTTGGATTCTCCCACTCTCTCACCACCATTGAATTCCCTCAAAGCATTTGATGGTCATACTTTCATCCCCAAAGGATACCTTTCTAGATACCCCATCATTTTGAGTAGGAAAACTGTAACGGTGGACATTGATGTCATAGATCGCCATCTCAACTTTAATCTGATTTTGGGTCGCATTTGGACTTATGTCATGACTGCCATTGTTTCTTCAGTTTTCTGACTCATCCTCTTTCCTTTAGATGGGAAAATAGTCAGAGTGGATCAAATATCCTTCTGTACCCCAGATTACTCCCTGTTACCTAGCAGCAATGTGCCCTTAGTGGGTGGCATACCTGACTCCTATGTGAGTATTAGTACAATTCTTCTGTAGGGTTCCTCGCTTTTTAGGATGTTTTCCTCTTCTGCCACCTGAGGTTCCATATACGGTCTCAATGGTCTCTGTTTATTCAATTTAGTTTCCTAAATTTATTTGCATAAATTATCAACCGAGGCTCATAATCAACCCTAAATTAATCAACAATGCATCCTTGTTACTTTTCCACCTTACCCTGTTAAAAAAAAACAAGTTTGATTTATGAAATAGATAGGAGAAACAAGACTAGACCATTGAATTCTAACAATATGCTACTGAAAAAAATTAATAGAAAAAAAACTACAGGAAATCAACCTAAACTACAAATACTACTAAAAGTAAATAATGAAACTAAATTGAACAGTAAACAAATAAAAAAAAGAAAGAAAAACCTCCTTCAATGCAGGGACCCTCTGCAACTGGCTGAGTTGAGCTGCTAACTAGCTGAAGATACTCTTTCAAATGATCACTTGGTCAAACACGGCTTCATATTATTAACAGGAAAATAAGTTCCAAAATTACAGAGCTGTAATTCTGAGTTTAATACATACAAAAATTCGAACCCCTTTCTTAGTTCTATACAACTGATATTTAAAGAAAACATTCCTAACTGTCTTTTGAGAGAATTTAGCTACAGGTCGTCTCCATGTATTGCAACAGATCTGCATAAATGGTTGATCAGCTACAGGTGACTTTAAGTCTTCAAGATGGTTACATGAAATTGTTATCACTGGTGGCTGGTTCGAGTTAATGCTGCAACAAAACTGTCAGATTTATTAATTAGCCACGAAGAGTGGACATAGAGTCCTATTGCTCTCGGGTTTCTTCGTTTGACTCCACCTTTGACTATGGTCTTGAGTTGGCTTTTTTTCAATCTGGGTTGGGTGATTAGGTAGGATCCGTGTCGAGACAATTCTAGAGATGCCCATGTGGCCAGTTTCCTCGTTTGACACCTATAACCTGTTCAACCATGGAAGTAGCTACGGAACACACGGTTAGTTGCAGAATGGGCTACATGCCATAGCTAATTTGAAAAAATTTATTTCAAATAGCAAAAACATAAAAGTATAACATGTCAATCATTTAATGTCTTCCTTGAGACAAAATCTATCATTTATCAGTGATGGGGATCTGTATTTTATGGAAAAACAAGAGAAAGAAGTGAGAAAAGTTGTCAAAGAGAGAGTAATGTTGAGGTCCAACGTACCCTCACTGCAAAATAATTGCATGTCCCCATGCAATTTTTCCAAAACTGTGAACTCTTCTTTCATATTACATCTGCTTAGATACCTCTATTAGTACATCTAACTTTCTTCTCTTGCTCCTTTTTGAAGTGACTGCCATCCTGGGCTTCTTCATGAGAAGTTTGTGTTTAAGGTTGATGACTGTTTTATTCAAGTTTCTATTCTTCCTCTTTAACTTCTTATTCTTCTTGTACCATAGCGCTAAGTGCAGTATTGTATTATCATGAATGGATTTATCCAATTTTCTTTGTTCCTTCAGGTTTGATTTTCTTTCTTGATATTCATGTTCAATATATCTAACTCATAGATTTCCTATTTGAGAGAGTCAGTCAGAGGTTCTTATGGATTGGCAGGTTGTTCAGGATTGGTTGAGGATCCTAGATCCATTGAGGAACTTTTCTTTTCTAGTGATTCTATGTAATCATAAATTTGTTGTTGCACTGGGTCTATGCTTGGGGGTCCTCTGCTGGGGCTGCCTTTAAAATACTGTTTAGGAGAGTTTTGAGGACTGTATGTAAATGGAACATTTTCAAGAGATGGTACTAGGGTTTCTTCTTCTAGATTTATGAACTATGTTCCCTTTCATGATACCTTTTTTACCATGCCTCAGAGTCTAGAGCTCCTTCTAAGTTGTAGGGGGTTTATGTTCTCCTCCTTTGTACCCTTTTTCTCAATTCCTATCTTTTCCTTCCTGTTGATTTGTTTCCCAATCTCTGTCAATTTTTCAGAGATTAGTTGTTCATCATCTTGTTGTAATGGAGATTCAGTTTTGTTCTCAGTAATTCCACCAACTTTCTTTTTTTATCTTCCTCTTCTGCTTGATTTGCTCCTTGATCTCTATTAATTTTTCAGAGATTGGTTCTTCATAATTTTTTTGTTCTGAGGACTGAGGGTTGCTTTGAATGGTTAGATTATTCTTCTTTCTCCTACTCTTTCTGATATTATCTTCTTCAGGAGATTCTGGTGTCACTTGGAAATGGTTTCTTATCAGAAAATTTTCCCAGGTATCTCCTATTCTTTTCAGATGATACTCAACCAGTATTTTGACCAACCCATGATGGTGCATAGTTGCCTCTAGGGATTCTATTTTCTTTTGTACATTTGAAGCCATCCTGCTTATGCTATTTAGAAGGAAGAAAGATAGGTTGATGTTTCCATTTTCTAGAAAGTTCATCAATAAATGTATATGATAAACATACATGCATCTGAATCTTCCCTCACAGGTAATAAATTTTTGTAATATCAAAAGCATGCTTCTCCATTTATTTTTAAGTGTTGAAATAGGAATTCCTTTTCTAAACACAGTGACATCCATACTTGGGTTCCTGAGGATTACCTTCCATGATTCACTGTGAATTTCTTTATTTTTGAACCATCTCTCACTAAGTCTTGGCAGTTCTGTAGCCTTTGCTATGTAAGATTCTGTTACTGCAAACTTAATGTCTCCAATCTGTACTTCTATACCATCGAATGATCTAGCAAAAGATTTTGTGATATGCATCAAAATTTTCAATGAAATTGAGCCATCCAGTCTTCTGCATCATCTCCTTGAGTTGTGGGTACCCTTCCATAAACTTTGCCCCTACAGGCTCTACCTTGACAATGAGTCCCATGGTCTTTGTTTCGTAGAATTTTCTAACCTTTAGAATTACTCTCCTGGTCTATGAAATGGACTGACTGTGGGTATTGTGAAAAAGAACTATGGGTTTGTATGGAATAAGTAGACGGTGAGGGTTTGGAGAGATGTGAATACATTGGTCATGCCGTGGTTTTTACCATTAAAAGATGGAGTTATTAGAGACCGTTTAAGTACAGAGTAGTGGAGGTGTGGTATGATGAAATCATTATTGACTGTTTGGTATTGAATGTGGAAGATGTGGCGGAGATTTGGTATCATGAAGTGGTAGTCAAATCAAATGATGACTTGTTAAGGAGACATATGATCATTCATATTATACATGACTTATGTTTATGACTTGCTGTTTGAAATAAATTTGCATTTTACCTTTAGAACTTAACCTTTTGCTTGATAATTATTTTGATGTTGATCCGTAGGTACTTTGAGCATGGTTGATCTCCAAAACATGATTCTTCAATTTCCTTGCTTTCAAGATTTATTTGTGAGTTGTATAATTGTGCCAAAGCTGATAAGTAAGTTGTAGCTGCAGAATCAGATTAGCTACAGAATGGAATCAGCTGCAGAATGTGAAAAGAAGGAAAAGTGAAATATGGATGTAAAAATAAAATGGAAATGAATTATGACAGTGAGATGGAATGAGATGTAAGATAAAATGAAAAATAGGGTGAAATGGAGTAAAACTATAAAAATAAAATGTAAATGAAAGATAACAATGAGATGAAGTGGAACTCTAAAACAGAATGAAAATAGAATGAGATGGAATGGAACTATGAAATTGTAGATTCTATACTGCAAAAAAAGTAGATTTTTGTCACTACTTATTATAAAAAGGAAATGGAAAATATAAGACGCCATAAATCTCTGATTTTCACCCTATATTTTCTGTATAAGTATGCCAATAAATGATTGGTTTTCAACCTTAAACATTTTTTTATCATTTTTTTTTCGAAAAAATAAATACTAAGTTAGTGGAGAAGAAGGATTCTTCTTCACTAGCTTCATTTCAGAGATATCCTAGAAAATCTTAATGAACTCCTCTCTTGAAACTGGTTTTTAATATATCTTCAACCGATGACATTCACAAGAAGAGGTACCTTTTCCTCACCTATTGTTCTTATTCGCACTACTCCATTGTTAAAGACTTCTTCAATCTCATATGGCCCAAGACAATGAAACTGAAACTTCCCTTGAAAATATTTAAATTTTGAATCGAGAAACAGAGCCCAATCTCCTGCTTTAAACTTCTTCTCCTTAATATATTTATCATGCCATTTAGCCCTCTATTGTTGGACTATATTAGTTCTTTGGACTGCATCTTGCCTGATTTCATCAAGTTCATTGAGTTGCTCCAATCTATGTTTCTGTGTCTCTGATAAATCCAATCCCAATTGGACTGCCATCTTGAAGATTTTGATTTGAAACTCTATAGGGAACACTGCTTGTTTCCCATAAACAAGTTCATAGGGTGTATGTCCCATTGTGTTCCTCCATGTAGTTCTATATGCCCATAAGGCTCCAAGAAGCCTTTCTGCCCAATCTCTTCTATGTAGATGCATAGTCTTAGTGAGAATTCCTTCAATCACCTTATTTGTAGATTCAACTTGACCATTTGCTTGTGGATGATAGGGAGTAGATTTCCTATGTTTAATCTTGTAATCTTCCACAAGACCCTTCACCATTTTAGATGTAAATTGATATCATTGATCTGTCACAATTTCTCTTGGAATACCAAAACAAGTAAAGATGTCCTCAAAAAGAAAATTAACTATAGATTTTTCATTAGCAAAAGGTAATGCTTTGGCCTCTAACCATTTACTGACATAATCAGTGCATACCAATACATACTTCTTTTGCTTAGATGAAGGATTAATTGGCCCAACAAAATCTAAGGCCCATTTTTCAAAAGGTTCAATGAGTACCTGAATTTGAAGTGGCATTTCATTTGAAGGAACAGGTTTCCCTACCCTCTGGCAGCTGTCACACCTCCTGACATATTCAAGAGCGACTTGCTATCAATAAAGTGTCATGTTCAAGAGTGACTTGCTACCAATAAAGTTTCTTCAAGTTTTCTTCCCAATTTTCCCCAGTCATTGCTGACCAGTACCTCTTTATTTTTGTCAAGCTTGAGGAGGATAACATATGCTTGTTCTATAATTAGCCCTTCGGGCGAACCTGTCATTATGTTTTAACGATCCTAGCGACAGTGAAACTCGTTCTCGTCCATTTGGACAAGTTTGTCGCTATTAGGTTTTAACGAGTTTAACTACAAAGATAAGTCAGTCCTTTTCAATTTTAGAGAGTCTAAAAGGGACGGAAAGGAAACTCCAATGATTCTTTTTCGTCATATAATCCCTTAAGTCCGAAAAAGTGTAAAATAATACGAAAGGGATGAATTTGCAATATTTTTAATGAGCCGAACAAGACAAGCGCTCGATATTTTTGTGTAATAATCCCTCAATTCCAAAAAGATTAAAATCTAGAGGAGGGATAGCACTTCCGATGACTTTAACGAGCTGGAGAGGCTAATCGCTCAGCAATATTTTCATATTTTACGAGTCAATTGAAAGAGCTTAAAGGAGACTCGTTTTCCGAGGAACGAGTGATGATTTCAGGTAGCGGCTGATTCCAGGTAAGGTTTGGAATTTTCCAATCACGGCAGTGTCACAAGGATGGCTAACAGAATCACTCTTCGTAGATGTTCCTCGAAGGGGGTAAACAATCAAATGGAGGTGAATGATCGGCTAAAACAGAGTGGAGGTGATGATGAGAACATGACCAAGGCTCAAAAGCTGATGATAATGCATTCACAATGGTTATTTACCGGGAATCGGTTCATTTTTTAATGAGCTTAAACTCTGGGGGAAACATTTGCTCATTGCTTATGTTTATTTTTTAACGAGCTTGAATTCTGCGTTAAAACTGCTCGTTCCAGTCATATAATAAGGATATCTCATCTAAGATGCCATTTTTTATGGAGCTTGCACCTTTTAAAGCTTTGCCCCAGATCCTTTCTTTATGCAAGCTAGGAAACGACCAATCCTATGAGTTTAAAGGGTTAGAGGACCTACAAATTTAAAAATAAATGGTTGCTCTTTGCTTGCATGCAAAAAGGTTTGCATGCCCCTAGGTATAATGACAAATTTCCAAGTTACCATATAGAAGCTCTCACTTTCGTAAGATAGTTTCCATCCATGTTGCAAATAAAAACACTTCTTGGCTTAGTCCATCTGGACCAGGGTGGTTCTAAATCCCAACCTCCTAACCTTGACGAGGGAATATTGTTTTGGTCTAACTCCCTTTTCCTGTAAGGACGAGTGCCGTATCAGTCATTTTCCTTCATGGAAACCTACTTTATACCTAGAGTTTCCCTACCGAAGCAGGCCAAGGTGCATGCCCCCTGGGTTTCAGCCATATCCTCCTGAATCACTCGCGCTCATCAGGTGGACGGACTGGAGATCGATGAGACATTCCTTGCGTGAAAAGACCATTTAAGGATGGCATTTGACTATTTGCTATGTGTGAACCGGCGAATGACAACTGGTCTACGAGCTTGACCACTCTGCCTTCATGCGGAAAACACATCACTCTAAAGAGTGAGGAGACGACGGCTCCCATGCAATAAATATAGTCAAGCCCAAGGAGTAGATTATAATCTAGGGGTCCTTGGACTACCATAACGTTCATGTGAACAGTTTTCCTTCTCAACGTAATGGGTACATTGGTAAGGATCCCTAACGGTCGACTGGTTCCTTTTTCAAAGCCTGTTCGATTTCTCATTTCAGGCAGAAGCGATGGTGAACCAAGCGCTTTCCAAGCAGTTGAGGAAAGGATACTCATAGAAGCCCCTTCATCTATGATGGTACCAACCATGACCATTCTGTAAGCTTGTACAATGATTCGGAATGGTACGCTAGCTGGTAAACAGGGTCTGCCTAGTAGATTCCAGTCGAAGGAAACGACTAGGTTGCTTGGAGATGGGACCGAATAGACGGCCGGATATGACTATGATGAACTTCCTTCCTGCGGTAAAGGAATGGGTAGACTGCCCCCAATTTCATTAGATTTTGTGTTTACGAAAATAATTTGAACGGTGTCGCTCTCTTTCTCTTTAGTGACAGTATCATTCAAAGATGATCCCTCTGAAGGCAAAACCGGGTCAACTGCTGCCTCGACCTTTTGACTTTCGTCAGGTATGGATTCAGAGGGTTCATTTTCAATGATAGATGCTTTGACCGACCACAACGGCGTGTCGGTCAGATTTTCAACCAGTGGTGGACTAGGCAAGAGTTTCTTATATCCAGGAGGGAGCCGTAGCGGTGAAGCAAGATGGTCATCCAAAACTCTTTTAGCTTCGTCTAGGAAGGGACAACGGTCGACAGCGTGATCGACTTCACAGAGTTTACAAGGAAATTTGCGATTCCTTTTTTGTCCAGATACTTCGCTTTCACTGGTTGACGGTGTACTTTCAACATGATCATCAGATGTTGACGACACCGACTTGTGTAAATGAGGAGACCTATCCCTTAAGATCCGGGGGATGCAAGGACAATCTCGATGATAGTTATCTCCTTTGCAAATGACACATGGAGATTTAGGTTTAGACGTTGCGGTGTGAGGATTTTCGCTAGACGACACATGGTTTTCCCCTTTTGCTTTTGGCTCCTTCTTCTTCTTTTCCTTTTTCTCTTTCCGCTTCTTCTTCTTCTTAGTTACTTGATCTTTAGCTCTACCAGCTTCATCAAGCGAAGAGGAAGGAGGAGAGGGAGAAATGGACGAAGTGGAAGGTTGGGGGGTAACTTTAGTATCACCTAGTTGTTGACTTGACTGTTCAGGAATTACGGTATTCTGAACGACAGAGGTAGAGAAGAGCCATACGGGCAAACCAATCGTCAACCTTGGAAGTTACAATGTGGCCATATGGGGTGCACCAACATCTCCCCAAGAGGAGAAAGGACTAGGATTTCCTCCAAGGGGAAATCCTTGGTTGGTAGACTCCATTTTTCTCAACCTAAAGACCAACGAGGGAACTTTTGATGTTATTCCGATTAAAATAAATTTTAGACGCTTTGACACAACTTGTTTTTCAATTTTAAAGAGTCGAGAAAAAACAAAAGATGACTCTAGTCGCC
>APFE030123888.1:61312-98347 GCA_000404065.3 Pinus taeda
AGACTGGTAGCTATCTTAGAAACAAACAAGTTAAAACTACTTTCGTTTTCCTTTATGAAAAATAGACAAGAGGGGAACAGAGGACACTAACCTTTGTCTTGCGCTTGGTTCCTTGTTCGGTTCCTCTCTTTCTCGATAGATCTTTGCTACTCCTTCTTTGTCTACACAGCTTTAGAGAGAACCTATGGAATTAAAGCAGCGTAATACTATCGAAGAACAAAGATCTATATTCATAAACAACACAGGACTAGATATGTATTAACCACACAAATGCATATACAATCAAACATACATGAGTGTGGAGGAAAACTTGAATAGCTTTATTAATATCAGAATAGCAAGAGGATTACAACCAAATTGTTCTGACCCGCATCTCTCCAGCAGAAGCCCTCTTTCACCTTTCAAGTAAAGCAGATCACCCAACACTATGATGTTACACAGAAACCAACAACACTTCTCACAAGGATACAAGAATTCAACCTCTGGATCTCTGTGATGAGGATCCATATGAATAGATGTGTAGGGGGTGAGTCAGCTGCTAGTATTTTATTAGTGTACCTCTCTCTGGTAGTTCTTGATTCCACTTGGAGATTGTATGTCTTACTCATCCCTGGTCGAAATCAGAGAGGCAAGTGGTTAGAGGGAAGTTTCTGGAGATTCTATTATCTTCCACCCTTTTTCGCAAACTGTCCCTGCCATTTGTCCATTCTCGCCCATCGCACCCTACAGAGGGGCCATCCAGTATGCATCACACCCTTTACACTGGGAAGGTGATATGCATCGCACCCTCTGCACTAGGCATTCAATATGGTCCAGTTTTCACCATTTCTGAGCAGTTTCCTATGGAGAACTTCTAGGAGATGATGTAATCAGCTGACCTTGCTCCTTTAGGTAGTGAAGCAATACTTTTAGGGACTTAGGAGCCCTCAGTTTATGGACATTTATGATTGGGGTGTAGTGCCCAAAAAATGTCTATAACACCCATGTGGCCAGTTTCCTCGTTTAACACATATAACCTGTTCAACCATGGAAGTAGCTACGGAACACACGGTTAGCTGCAAAATGGGTTACGCTTCGTAGCTAATTTCGAAAAAATTATTTCAAATTAAAAAACATAAAAATATAACATGCCAATCATTTAATGTCTTCCTTGAGACAAAATTTATCATTTATCAGTGATGGGGATTTGTCTTTTATGGAAAAACAAGAGAAAGAAGTGAGAAAAGTTGTCAAAGAGAGAGTAATTCTGAGGTCCAACAATCTCTACCATTTTTAATGGCCTGACTGATCCTTGGATCTTCCCAACCCCTTTTTCCATTGATTCCTACAAAGAACAAATGCCATTTTCACCAACCAAAATTGCTTATTAGGTTGTTCAATATGTGTCTGACTCTCTTACTACTTTGGTCACAACCGTTGGTGCTACCTCCTCTCCCATCTCCCCTCCCTCTATTGATCTCCTCACTGAAGTCTTATATTTCGAAGAGGCTATTCTGGAAATCATGTCATTAGATGAGTGGCCCTAGGATACTTTTCACCATCACACTTCAGTATCTAACTTGAACACAACCCCTTTACACACCTTGTTTGTTGACTAACCTGAGATTGTTCCTTCTGCTTATATGACTATCCAAAATTTGGATTGATAAGGTAACTTGGGTAACCTTTCTAAAACTTTTCTCATTGATATCTCGGTCAAAACAAGTATCATGGAAAATATTCAGATTGGAGTTGACCATAGTCTTGAGGAAATTATCAGTTTCACCTACCTCTTTTAAGGAATTCTGCAGTGTCTTTTCTTGGTCTTATGAGTAAATGCCAAACATAGACCCCTCTATTGTCGAGCGTGAGATCAATATTTTTGGAAATACCAAGCTTGTCTAGCAAAGACTTTGACCTATCCACCGTCACAAAATAGTTTCCATCAAAACTAATGTCGAAAAATTGTTGCATGCTAGCTTCATCTATCTTGTTCTCTTAACAAAATAGGTATCTAATCTAGTTCTTGTAGGAAAAAAACAAGGTAACATTTGTGTATGTGTCGAATACCGTGATTTGAACACTTCTTGTCCAAAAGACAACTATTCCACTTTGTTCATTGACTAGATAATCATCGATTGCCCCAATTATGAATCTTTCTCCTTCATGGATGGCTTCTTGGGATATAATCTGATCATTATCAAATCTAACGACCAACACAAAACTGCCTTCATCTATCTTTGGGGAACATTTGCATATCGTAAGCTCCCATTCAAACTCAAGAATGATGGTACAAAATTTCAAAGGGCTATGGACTACGCATTTCATGATATCGGACACATTGTTCAGGCTTACTTGGATGACCTTCCTGCTCATTCCATGAAACAAGCGCAACACCTAGCTCACCTTCAAATTATTTTTATTAGGTGTAGGTTCTATAAAATCCATCTAAATCCACATAAGTGTGTATTCTTTTTTTATTCTAGGAGTCTGCTTGGATTTATTGTCTCAAAACATAGGATTCAAGTTGATCCCGATAAGGTCAAGGTGATTACTCAATTGTCGGCACCAAAATCCATTCTTCAACTCTAAAGTTTGCAAGGGAAAGAAAACTTCTTACATCATTTCATCATCAATTATGTCGATTTAAAGAAAGGATTCGTGTGCTTACTAAATAAAGGATTACTCTTGTTGTGGTATGATCAAGCACAACACTCATTCAATGCCTTGAAGAAGGCACTAACCTCAACCCCACTTTTGAGTCTTCCTGACTATACCCGTGACTTTCTATTATACCTAGCAACCTCTCCATCCTTCATATGAATAGTTTTTGTTCAAACACATGATGATCACAGTGAGCATGTGGTTTACTACATTTCAAAAGGTCTTGTTGGGCCTGAATTACGATACCCACATGTGCACAAATTGTCTCTGACAATAGGATTTTTTGTCAATTGCTTTTGACATTACATCATGTTGTGTCATACCATCGTCATTGCCCCGGAGAATCCATGAGACACATTTTGTCTCGTCAAGTTATTGGAGGAAAATTTTCCAAGTGGATTGTCATCCTCTAGCAATTCAATTTGGTTTTCACTCTTGACAAGGCGAAAAAATCCTTAGTCTTCGCTGAGTTATTGTCAGACCTTCCCAGAGTTGATCCAAATGAAGTAGCCCTTGACCCTGTGCCAGATGAATCTATTTATCTAGTTCACTCTATTGATCCATGGTATAGAGACATCCTTGTCTACCTCCAAACGCAACGTTTCCTCCCAGATCTATCATAAGATGATCGTCATTGCATTTGTCACCAGGCTAAGCACTACTCAATGCTCAATGATACTTTATATCGTCGTGACATTGATTCTGTTCTTTGACTTTGTCTTACCCTTTCCAAAGAAGAACACCTTCTTAACAACTGTTATGCTGGGGCATGTGGTGGTCACCTTTCGGGCATGGATGCTTCCCAAAAAATTCGATATGCAGGATACTACTGGCCAACCTTATTTATAGATTGTATTACTATAGTCCAGCAATGTCATCCTTTTCAATTCTATACAAATAAAATGTGTGTGCCCCCTTCCCCTCTACACCCAGTTGTCTCTTTTGGTCCCTTCTCTAAATGGGGCATTGACTTCATCAATTGCAACCCCACTTCCCCCGACGGTCATGCCTACATTGTTGTTGTCATTAACTACTTTACAAAGTGGTTTGAATCCATTCCCACTTTTTGGGCTGATGGGGAAACTATGGCCTTATTCCTGTTCAATAAGGTTATATGTCATTTTGGTGTGCCCCACACAACTGTTACTGACCATGTTTCACACTTTCAGAACCATATGGTGCCTAATTTAACTTTTATGCTTCGTTTTCACCAATATCATTCTTCTTCCTACTATCCATAGGCTAATGGCTAGGTTGAAGTTGTTAACGATGTCCTCAAGACCATGATCTTCCGATTAGTAGGTAATCACAAAACTTGTTGGCATAGAATGTTAAATTCTTCTCTTTGGGCATACCAAACGTCACTAAAAACCAATATAGGCTTCATGCCCTTTCAACTTTCCTATGTCCTTGAAGCAGTTCTACCTATCAAGTGTCAATTTCCATCTCTTAAACTCATCATTGAACTCCTACCTAGTACTACTACTAAAGAAGTGTGCTTTCTTTCACTTAATCATTTAGATGAGACTCGTCGAGATGATGCACTAGCTCTTGAACTGCACAAATGTTGAGTCAAAGCTCAATATGATAAACATGTCAAGTCGTTCTTATACCAAGAGGGTGATCTCATCCTACTCTATGATTAGAAACACGATGTCTTGTTGGCAAGAACACATCAACCACTATGGCTTGTTCCCTATGTCATCACTAAGGTTCTTTATAAAGGAGCCTACAAACTTCAGGACTGTAACAAGATCCCACTCATAGAGCCCCATAATGGGCTCTATCTCAAGAAGTATTTCACCTAGTGTTATACTTGGCATATGCTTTGTACTTTTATGTATATAAGTTTTGTTTCTTTTGGTGTGTCTGGATATTTTTTGTTTTTGATGGTTATTTGTCACATGCATGTGTCTTAATTTTTCAGAAATCTACACTTCATTCTTACCATATGTCGGATATGTGGATGGTGCCAGTCATCACACATAGGACATTACATTAGTTGCTTAGGTTCTTTACGAACCTGAGTCAAAACTACTTAGTTCTGGGGGGGTCTTTCTTGGTTATGCCACCAACAATATTGTTGAGTACATGTGAGTCATTGAACTCGTTACTGAAGTTATATCTCACGATATCTCCAATTTAGTGATATGTTTAGACTCGTAGCTTGTCATTATGCATTTGACCAATCATTTTCACATTCATAGTCCAATCTTATTATGTTACTTTTTAAGAGTAAGGCTTTTGGAACATCAGTTTGAATTTCTTATTTATGAACACATTCCACGAGAATGTAATGCATTAGATGATTCATTAGCAAATTATGTGTTATATTGGAATATGTCACATTCTCTTTAGTCGCATACATGCATGTACATTTTCATTGTAAAAATTACATAAACAACAACCAATACACCAAAAATCACCAAAAAATATTTGTATATATGTGTGTGTGTGTGTATTGTTTCCAGTCATTTACATCAAAAAGTTCCCAAAACCTAGGTGTTTTATACAAAATGGCTTCACTAGGCCTCATTTTTTCACCCTATGTCTATCCTCTACTCCTACTGAGCCTATTGCTCATGGTAACATATCACTACTCTAGCTAACCTCATCAGAGGCACCAAAAATTGCTCTGGTACTCCAATTCTATGTCGCTGCATAGGGATCGATATCTCTCTCATGGGAAGAGGCAACACACCCATGCTCAAACCTTTGAGGTTCCTAGCAACCTTGCGCGGACTCTTTGTGTCATCTCCCTCTTCAAAGGCTACCATGACCCTTGTTGCTACTCTATCCCCAAGTAGATGATCACCATGCCTTGCTATACCTTGCAGGATGAATAGGAGCCACATCTATATCAAGCAAAGCTCCATGTCAGATTGTTTTCAACCTTAACAAAAAAAATGTTGCATAAACTTCCAAAAAATAAAATAAAATAAAAACAAATTACTTTTTGTTGTTAATTCATCCTCTTACATGTTGGCCCCCACTAAGTACCGAATGGAAATATCATCTTTGAATCCCCTGTATATTCCATCCTAGCATACGTGAAGTCCTCAATAATGGGAATCTAACCTCTAATCCACTCAAAGAAGTCATCATCAAAGTAGTTCCTCATTAATCCACCTCTTGACTGAGGTACTAAGGAATCCCACATATCCTGTCTAATTTCCCTAGGACTGGACACGACTAGACTCACCTGAGGCTTCATAGCATGCACTCTCTATAGTATGAAGGATACAATCAGTGTACCATGCCCAAACTCTCTTTGGGCCTGAATATTTCACACTATCAATTTTGCTTTCACTTGTCATAGGACTCCCTCACACTAGTTGAACACTTGCAGCTACAAGCAATCCAATGCAAGTAATAATTGGGCTTTCATAGCCACGTGTTGACTCTTAGCCCCTACCAGTTGTACTATCATCCATAGAATAGACCTCATTGGTATCGATGCCATCGACTCTACTAGAATCATGTTACTAACTAGATGACTACTTGCTCTGTAATGTGTTCGGATCAAATCCATTGTGGTCCTCAGATTTGCTATCCCTCTTATTAAGTTTACTCGTGCACCCCTGCATGATAAACCAGTGAGGAAATAGATTTCATCTCACTCAATCGAGAGATCATGATCCCCAACCTTGAACAATCCTTATTTTTCATCCCATCATTGGATTAACCAACTCAAGAGGTCCTCTTGACTTTTCATCAAGTCAAGTCTAGCATACTTTTGAAGCCTGCATCGTCTTTGAGTAGCTAAACACATTGAATCATTTAGCATTTGAAGTTCCTCTTGGTCATGAGTTCTTTCTCTCCAAAGACTCACTTTCAACAGTTGATTCTTGCACCACAAAAACCCTTACTTAGTATTTTATTGGTAAAATTCCCCTAAGAATCAAGAAATTTTATTTTTCTTAGCACTCGGCTGGCTAACACAACTGCCTTCACTCCACAGAGCATGCTAACGCTCTCTTCCTATGTGAGAAGCATGTGTTAACGTGTCCCCTAGTCTAGATGACTACGTTACCTAGCCGATCCATCTAGGGAACACTTAAAAATGTAAAATTGACAATGAAAAATTTAAATTAAGGAATCTAATGAAAGCTCAGGAATCAATACTCTTACCTAGAATTGATGGAAATTTGAATGGTTTCTCAGTGTGTTCTCAATTTCTCGTGGAAATTTTGCCCCCTTTTCTTTCCAGAGCACTCTCAACAACTCTAACTAGTTCAAATGAGGGCATGCTTGCCTTCTCATATCCACTTTGGAGGTATGAATCAACTCAACTAGTCTATTTTGTGGGCATTTTTTTCCCACTTTCTAAATACACCAAATAGATATTCTACAAATATTTGCATATGATATGATGTCTTTTAAGTGATTTTTTGTAGCACTGACCACCATTGACTCAGAATGAGCATATTATTTTTAGGGAATTTTCTTGCTCTTTAAATGAAAAAACCCTGAGTTACCTTCTTCAGGCTTGTAAAACTCCTACGAAGAAGATTTGATAACTTCTTTTTATCTATTTTTCTTGCTCTTTAAACTATAAAAGATACTTCAAGTTTTCTTCGTTGACTCAGTTAACAAAATTATATGAATATTACCAAGGTGAATTCGTCCCCTCATACTCATAAAAAAATGACAAAGATGTCTATTAAGCATAGGTTTCTCACCTTATCCAGACTTTATGGAATAATTTACATAAAAGGAACTGTGATGGGTATACTATTAACCCTTTGTTGCACCCAATCATCAACCATGACAATGGTACCCCCTTGGAGTTGTCTTTATGATCTTTCTAGACTCTCTAAATGTGGAAAGGCCATCGAATTTTCCCTTTCTAGACTCATTAAACTTAATCAAATTGGGAAAAGATTGGATAGAACAGTGGCTTTTCTATCTATATTCTGAAGGATCTTTTGGAAGTACGCTTCTTATCACTCCCTTGAACATGGCACCCTCTCAGCATTTTACTCTTTCGCTAGCTTCTCTTTGAGACATACCATCCTATGAGTTTAACCTTGACACCCCGATGTCCTTACGATCTTGTATCCTAACACTCTTTGGTGTTCTTGAGTCTAAGCTACCTAGTCACCTTGATGTCATGCCTTCTATTGTTCAAGGGATTTGGTTACTCTCCACTTCTTGTATCTACCATTTACTCATATGACTATTTTCCCTCAGTCTGTTTACCCCATTTCTCTAAAATATCTCCAACACAATAATTCTTGTCTCATTTTGTGTCAACTAATGTAGGACATCTCATTGCCTACTTTTCACAGATCTCTTCCTATCGACTTCAACATCTCATCTAGGAAGTAGATTCAGAAACATCTCAATGCCCTGGAACTTGTAGTCCTTAGTGGAAGGTTACCCTGCGTTTGATTGGGGGTTTCCATCATTGGATCCCTATTGAACGATTCTACAAGTATTCAACATTAATACATTTTATTCACACTCGCTAGATTGTACTCTGTATCAATGGCCATCATCATGTCTATTAACAATTTTCATCATTGATTGGTAATCACATGATTTATCACATGTTCAAATTCAATTCCTTTATTCACATGTGTAGAAATATGTTAATTTCATAAGCATCAACGAAGACCTTAGGTAGAGGCTTACATCACTCAACTTTATTTCCTCTCCTAGGCTAGGAATATTGTTTTCTGATACAACTCATTAGATTGATCAGATTATGACAAGCTTCAACATTGTATCTATCAGTGGACATCACAGTCATACCTCCTATGGACATCACTCTAATTTTTCTATTGATCATGGGAATGCCTAACTTAGGACACGTTTATATATTTTTGACATATGTTGTTGTTTTCAAGACTCCCTCAGTTTCAACGCTCTGATCCTCTCTCTCTTCAGTAATAATTTGTAAATTATTTCATCCATTTTCTTCTTCTCTAGCCTCACAATTTAGGGGGCATCTTTTATACAGAAAATCACATCCTCATCAGCTTATAGGAGAAGAACACTTTTGATTGGAATAAAATCTAAGTTACAAGCCTATTTTCCAAGGTAACACACCCAAAAAATACACAAGCATCGCACTAGCACAATCCAGGACCCAACAAGGCATGTTAACATAGGAATTAACGCTTTGTTTTTCCTAAAGGGTCACATTACTGGATTTTCATGAGCTTTCGAAGGTTCAAACATGAGATGAATGACTGACACTCTGTCTTTCACTCAATGTCGACTCCAAAAATTTGGAAACATCCACCTTAGACCTGTCATAGGAAATTGCTAATCCTAACATAACTAGACAAAGGAGGAAAGAACAATAAATAAGAGGAAACATCTAAAGTTTGCCCAAATGAAACCTATGGAGAAATTGGTAAGGATTGAGCCTCCCATCGCCTCTAAATTGGAGGCTAGGCCATAGTAATTGCGATCATAATTTGTGCACTGTTATGTTTTCGAGAAGTTGATTGAGAGAGAGAGAGGAGCTAGCAGATAAGGGAAGAGTTGCTTCAACAATCAGGTTGTAGGTTTATCTTCCGGAGTCATCGCATTCATGTTTGTTGGAATCGATGTTTCGAACCAACCTCTGTGGTTCATCATCAGGATTAGATCCATCAGTGAATAAGTCAGAACTCAATGAGGTTTAAATAAGGCTAGGGTTGGGATGGGAATGAATATTAGCCCACATGTTAGATGATGTAATTTAGTTTTGTTATAATTTGTTTATTTTAATTTTATTATTAATTTAATAATTATTTTAGTTATTGGTTTTTAATTCATAATTTAATATCTAGTTTTTCTTTTTTATATTTAAAATTAGGATTAGAATTTTATAATATTAATCAGTGATTTATGACTAACTATATTACCTGTATAATTAATTAATTTATATTATTATATAATTGAATATTAATGATATACTTTTTTTTAATTACTCTTTATTTTATTTTAGTATATTAGTGGTATGAATTATCTTAATTTAAGTTATGGTTGAATGGTTAGAAATAAAATAAAATAAAATCATAATTAATACTAATGAATAATAATGATTAAAACTAATTTATTGTTATGCACATAAATTAATTTTTTTTTTCCAAAATTGAATTTAATATTTGAAATTAAATTAATAAACATTTTTATCCTTTAATATTTTTTGTGAATGATGTTGCAAAGATTAAATGTTTGTAAACTTTAATTATATTTTATGCACTATTAATAATTAATTTATAAAGATTTTTATTATAGAATTGAATATGATGATTGATATTGGATTCAATTAAATTAAAGTTATTAGATTATTTTTTTTTTTTAAATGACTTAAAAGAATGATTATAAAAAGTGTTTATTCTTGATGATTTAAAGAAAAAGGTTTAATGAATTTATGGCTAGTGTCATAAAGAGGAAGATCATGGAGGTCAAGTCGAGGGATGAGAAGGCAGGGAACATTTAGGAGAATAAGGGATTATAGGTAAGAGTGAGGATCCAAGACTAATTGGCTCAACCATCATTAGTGACAATTGGATCCCAACTCTTACCTCTAATCCCACATTTTCCTAAATATTCCCTACCTTCTCATCCCTCGACTTGACCTCCATGATCTTCCTCTTTATGACACTAGCCCTAATTCCATTAATCCTTTTTCTTTAAATCATCAAGGATAAACACTTTTTATAATCATTATTTTAAGTCATTTTAAAAAAATTTAAATTTTTTTAATCTAATAACTTTAGTTTAATTAAATCCAATATCAATCATCATATTCAATTCTATAATAAAAGCCTTTATAAATTAATTATTAATAGTGCATAAAATATAATTAAAACTGACAAACACAACATCATTCCAAAAATACTAAAAGAATAAAATGTTTATTTAATTTAATTTCAAAAGATTAAATTCATTTTTGGAATTTTATATATATATATATATATATATATATATATATATAACAAAAAGGATTAATTATATAGATAATTATTAGTTTAGTTCATAATCACTAATTAATATTTATAATTTTAATCCTAATTTTAATCAAAAAAATGGAAAACTAGATATTAAATTATGAATTAAAAACCAATAACTAATAATTATTAAATTAATAATAAAATTAAAATAAACAATTATACAAAACTAAATTACATCAATCTAACATGTTGGCTAATATTCATTCGCAGCCCAACCCTAGCCTTATTTAAACCTCATTGAGTTCTGACTTATTCACTCATGGATCTAATCCTAATGATGAACCACAAAGGTTAGTTTGAAATGTTGATTCCAACAAACATGAATGTGATGACTCCGAAAGATAAGACTACACAGAATGTAGATCGCAGAAACCTCAAATCAATAATCAGGTTGTAATCATTCTTCTCACTTCTGATAATATAGACTTGCTCTTATTCTGTCTATGTGATGACATTGATACCTTCTTTCTGTATATGTTGGTTCAATGGTGAGACTGATGTTTATCATTGATACATGCTAACCCTATATGTTGTTATATGTTGATGTTCTGGATTTTTAAAGTACTATATGTTGTGAAGATCACTTCATTTCTTTCTTATATGTAGGTCCTAATATGAGAGCTAACCAAAGATCCTTTATCCGTCACACTGAAAACTCCAATGGATTTGTATGAAAGACCTAATGGGTAATCCTTCTCTATCCTTTGTCAATTCCTAAATTAACATGATATATTTGCATGTATATCTGAACAATTGCAAGTCACTTCATTTTGTCTTCCTTAGCTCTCGGGAGACTTGAGAGGGTTTTTTTTCCTACCAACACCCATGCATTAAGCCTTATAACATTTTCATATCCAGGTGATATCATTGTTAAACCTACAGTGGCATGGCTTCAATGCACAAACACATGCACTATTCATAGGGTTCATCGATGTCTGTAGATCCAAGCTATCCCATTGTTAAACCTACATGTCAGCACCTATAAATGAAGAATTCAACAATGTCTAGGGAAACGCTAGGTGTTGAGAGATGGTTGTTGCAAATCTCCAGGTCATGTTGCTCATCGACCTCATATTATAGAGTATTTTGATTTTAAAAATATATTAGATAATTTATCAGATCCACTGAGATGCACTATCTAGTGGAATATCCATGACATTTTATGGATCACCCAAGGACTAAATATTCAAAGAAAATAGTTGAAACAAAAGGAGAATATTTTGTGATGAGAAGAACTACTAGAAATATGATGATAAACTGATAAAGTCAAAAAAATCAAATGAAGTGGTTTTGGGAAAAAAGTAATAAAAAATGAGTAATCAATAGAAGAGTAGAGTACAAGATAAGAAGACATATTTTTGAAAATATTAACTAAGCATTTTCAAAAGAAATCACTTTCAAAAATTTCATTATAATCTAATTATTAAAGACAATTAGTGGAAAAGAAGATCAAACTACAAACCCTGTAATTTCTACATTTCCAAAGTTTAAAGGAAATGTTAGGTCTAAAGAATCCAAAGGGAATGTACAAATTGAAGAATATTCAAAGAGATGGGGTTTGCACTTTATAAATCTAGTGTATAGAAGGTAAGAAAAATTAGAAAGTTGAAAGTTGAAGTTAATGAACTAGACTTGTTAGAAAATTATAGTAAAAGTGAGAACGAGAATCTTAATACCATTGTGGAGAAATTGTAGAAAGAAAAGAAAAAGTTAAAGGTAAACAGAAAATAGCTTACAAAACATGCTAAAAAGTGGCATAGGGAAATTTAGGAGACCAAAATGAGAAATAGAAGGCTCAAAATCAAGCTTAAGATACAAAATCATTTTTTTTGTTTTTGAATAATTTCTTGAACATTCTACTTCATGGTTCTGGGAATGTTTAAGATGATAAGTGATGGTAGTCTAGTTTCAAATTCTTGCAAAGAAACAAAAATTTTTAAAAGATGCATGGGATTTTTTTTTGTTGCATAAGGGACATACAAAACCTTCTATGTGGGGTAGATGTTGGGGTTTGATTTTTAACATTTTTTTCCACATATTTTTCCCAACGTTTTCCTTATAAACCCCATATTATCATGAACTTTACCTTATCTCCATCGCATATATTATATAAATCATATTATCCATAAGATTATGCAAAATGAAGGAATTTTATGCTAAATTGTTAAATTATATGCACTTTTCATCTTTTTGAATATTTGATTCTATAGTGACCATAAAACTTGTAGCTAAATTGTGGAAGAGCCATAAACATAGGTGGTTGTGATAAGCTAGAGTATGGAACATGAGTTGGAGAAGGCATCAAACATCATGAATATGGATATCTATTCATCAGTTGAATTAGATGTGCAAGCAGAACATGTGCAAGGATAGTAAAAAATTAAGTCAACAATGGTGTATATTAGAATGCACCAATAGTGATTTGATTTAGTTGAGTAAGGGATCACAATGAATCATCATGAGAAAATACTTGTACCATCTATCAAATAAATTGAAGATAAAATGATTATAAAAATCATTATTTATAGAATAATCTATTTTATAATCCATAGCCATAGTCAGTGTGAATTTGATTTGATAAATCATTTAAATAGTTCTCTAAGCACAGGCTTAAAAACATATTGTAGCAATCCATGAATATTGAGTATATGTTTGTGGATTTATTGGAGAAAAATCTCATGTTTTGTAATATGTTCCTCTGAACCAATACCAAGCAATAATTCATTTTTTCCATATGATTTCTACTTGAAATGAGTTTATATGGAGTTAATTATAAACCTCTAATATTCTTGTAGTGAAGACCAAAAACAAGAGGGCCCACTTCATGAGGTTGTTTATTTCCTATCATTTTAGTTCAGATTATTACAAATTAAGTTTGATTTAATTTGATTATGTTATTTCAAATTTCTCTCTTTAATTTAATATTTTGCTTTTACCATAGAGTATTGATTTTCATGCTTGCAGTTAAAAGTTACATGAAACAAAATATGGTTGTTGATTTAAAAAATTACTTCACTAGTTATAGAATATAGCATTCTAATGCATAGTTAAAAACTATAATGGGGACATAAAAGTAATTTACAAGCTATAAACCAAACCAATTTCTGTAGTTTTCATTCATTAATTTTCACATAACTAATTTCTGCACATACAATGTTTATGATTCACAAGATTGCTAAACCAAATTGAGGATTAAATGTAGGAATTTAAAAACAATTAACTTACCTGATATGTATTTGTGAGATTGTTGTTTAGATTTCGATTGATTGGAAAACATGTGTCGAAAAATGAATAGAAACAATGTCCATTCATTCTTTCTAAACTAATCTATGTGTTCCTACCAAAATTTTGCATATGCTTTTGACAACACACACATGTTCATATGACTAATGTTCACCATCATTAATGCCTTACCTTTTATCCTCTCCCTTCTCTAATCTTGGTCCTTGGTAAGAACATGCATATTAAGAGTGTGCATGTGTTTCTAAAAGCACACTCTTGCTATTGTTATTGATCCTTTCCTCTACCCCCCTAACCCATGTCTACTCTCTCTCTCCCTCCAATCCCCTCTCTCCTTCCTCCCTCCATCCCTTACTAGAAAATCACCTAAAAGTGGAATAATTTGAAACCTCCATTCTAACTCATAGAAATAACATTCCCTCTCTCCCCTCCTTCCCCCTCTCTACCTCAGTCCCTCCTTCATAACAATGTCCCTCCAGTGTTGTCTCTCTCTCTCCCTCCCACTCTCCCTCTCTCTCTCCCTCTCTCTCTCTCTCTCTCCCTCCCTCTCTCTCTCCTCTCTCTTTCCCTTACTCCCTATATCCTTCTCTTTTACCAACCCCTATTTTTCACCCTCTTTCTATCACTCTTCCTCTATCTTTCCCCCCTCTTTCTCCCTCCCTCTCTATCTCTATGTACCTTCATTGTTCTCTCTCTCTCTCTCTCTCCCCCCCTTAATCCCTATCTCTTTCACTTTGACCACCCCCCATTTTTCACCCTCTTTCTCTCATGCTTCCTCTATCTTTCCCTCCTCTTTCTCCCTCCCTCTCTATATCTATCTACCTTAATTGCTCTCTCTCTCTCTCTCTCTCTACCTCACTCTCCCAATCCCTCCTTCACAAAAATCCCCCTACAATTCTATCTCTCTCTCCTTATCTCATTCTCTCCCTCACCCTCCCTTCTCTCCTTCCCTCCCTCTCCCCTTCTCTCCTTCTCTCTCCTGCATTCTTTTCTCCTTCTCTCTCCCCGTCTCTCCAAAACTCCCTATCTCTCCTTTTCCTCTCACTCTCTCCCCCTCTATCTATATCTACCTCCATCACTTTCCCTCCTCTCCCTCCATCCATCTCTCTCTCTCTCTCCCTCTCTCCCTCTCTCCCTCTCTCTCTCTCTTTTAATTTAGCTAGAGCCTTCCTCTCTCACATTCCATCCCTCCCTCTCAATCTCTATCTCACATTTTCTCGCTCCCTCTTCCCCCCTCTATCTCCCACAAATCTCTCTCTCCCCCACATTCCCTCTCTCTCTCCCTTCCCCACTACACCCCACTCTTTCCCTATCTCTGTCACTCTCCACCTATCACTCATTCACTTTTTCTCTCTCTCCCTCTTTAATTCTCTCTCATCCATCGGGCCTTCGTCAATTCCTCTCTCTCCCCTCACCTATTTGTTTTTGTGTGTGTGTGAGAACATGTGTGTCTCACTCACTGTAATCTCCCTCTCTAACGCTTTCACAGCCCCCACTATCTCTATTTATTTATCTCTTTATCTCACTTGCCCCCTCTATCCCTCCCTATCTCCCCTCTCCTTCCCTCTCCCTCCCCACACTCCCCCCTAAATTATCCTTTGGCTTCATAAATTATGTAATTAAATGTACATATTTGTATTTATGGTTAAAGTTTGTTGGTATAAAAAACATTTAAAATTTTAATTATTAGTAAATTATTACTGATAATAAATAATTGTAAATTTTTAATTAAATATTTTTATTTGTGTAAATAAAGAAAACCTAGAAAATTAGTTTTGAGTACATATGGCTAAAAGAGATAAGGTTGCAAATGATTGTGGAATAATTATTTCCCATCAGTAAGTCTTGGGCATCTAATCTAGATGGTTAGATTTAATTGAAGAATTATTATTATTGGCCAATTAATTATTTGCTAGAAGACAAGGAGTTGTCCTCAAGAGTGGGAAACAAGAACTCATTAATGAGAAGATAACTACCTTCTACCTATTGGTGAGGTGGAGGAATTTATTAACCACCAAAAGAGTGGTAGATGGGATGAATAATATCTTTTGTTTTTACTTGCTTTTGTCTCTTTATGAGAGAAGAAGAGACCAAAGAGAAGCAAGGAACAGAGACAAAAATAGATTGCAAACTTGGTATACTTGGGGGACATTGTTTTTTTTGCAATGTCAAGGTTAGGAGGATCCAAGTACTTAACTACTGATTTTCTAGAAAAAGAAAAATTGTTTCAAGACGTTGGTATTTCTAACTATAAATTTTTACTTGTTTGTCAACATAAAAGAATTGTTATGTGTTACAGTTGGTTTTATGTAGGAAATAGAAATAGAAAATTGTTATTTTGATTATATTTGAATTATTATGTGTCTTTTACTCATTTTGTAAAGTACATAGTAAATATGATATGGTAAAAGAAAGAGACGTGGTAGAAGGAATATATGTAGAATAGAGTAAAAGAAAGCACTTAGTACTATAGATCAACAATTTATAAAAAATGAATTCTATTTATGATGAAAAAGTGGAAATAGAGTTATCAAACAAGAAATAAATGAGAAAATGTTGACACCACAATAAACATATGTGTATATTTATATTTTAAATTAAATATATCTTTATGCAATATACAAATTATACATATGGGTGAAACTTAACTCTTAACATAAGTATTTGAACTATATATATATACAGACTGATAAAAGAGACAAATATGGAAAATACTTTTCTCTGAAAAGAGAAGAAAAATAAAAATAAAATAAAAAATCTTAGAAATTTTTAATATAACTCGACATTATAGTTCATTATTGTATATAAAACAATTATATAGGTCAGAGGTACCCTACTTGGCTACTTCGGTAGAGTGCCATGTGTACTGGTACAACAATCTAGAGAGTTCATAAAATATTTATATAGACCTTACCAAAATAGTGAGACATACACCCAAAATAATACGACATTTAAGGGAAATTTTGCGATAGGGAATTTATATGGTCTAACGTTGCTCGTTCAAAAATAAATGAAGTCATGTATATAATATGCTCCATGACATTGTGAACAATATTTAATTATAATGCGAGTTCATTTCCATAGTATTCTTAAAATTTTATAATAATAGTAAAGAGGATACGAAGGATGATTACATGTAAACATTGATTACGAAATGGTTCTATAACCATATTTTATTGAAACTTGTAGAGGAATATATACACATTAGTATTAGCAATAAATTAGTGTTATATATACATTAGTATTAGCAATAAATTAGTGTTATGAATCACAAATTGTTACAAACTATAGAGTGACTTACAGATTATATGGTGGATAGATTCATGCCTAGACAAGTAATTAAAGAATATCTACAAGTCTTCTTGAAAGAGGATAAATAATAACTATTAAAATGAAAAAGACTCACTTATATGATACAAGGAGTAATGCAGGTTATATATAGCTTAATAGGAGGTAAAATAATAATATACAAGAAATATAGAATGATTAGTTTCATCGTTAATAGAGAGAAAGAATGACGAGGAAGGAATAAATATTATAATGTGAAATATTTATTGACTATTATGAAAAAAATTGGGGTGTTTGTGAGGTTCATTACATCCCCACACCCAAACCTTAACCCTTTTCCTAGTTCCTAGCTCCAGAAACACATGCACATTCTTATAGCTAGGAATGAACACATGTTCTTAGAGCTAGGAATGTGCACACATTTCTAGTTTTAGAAACACGCACACACTTGTTGAATTTAAAATTTTCCTTAGTGTGAAGATTACATGTTTGATGGGATGGTTTCTTCAGATATAGGTTCAAGACGACAAACATGGTGGTTTGTGTTTCATATACATGAAAACCTCAATTTTTCATAAAACCTTTCCATAAATCTATTTTTATTAATTTTTCCACTATTCTATGTTGTTACAATAACTTTAGCCCAATTCTTATCTTCAATTAGCAATATTTCAAAACATTTTAATATTTCAATGATTAATAGCAACTGTAGATAGAATAGTAAATGCAATAAACAATAAGAGAAAATGAGAGACACTAGGAATGGTCAAAGACCAAGGAAAAGCTCACAATGGGGAAAGCCCTTTAAAATTGTTATTTTTATTAGATTATCATAAAATGTTCAACAAAGAGAGAGTACAAAGTTCTAATTCACCAATCAAAATACTATCCAACAAAACCAGTCCAAAAATATCCAACAGATGAGCCCAGTAGACAAATCAAATCAAAGTCAAAATCTTTGAAGTCTGTGGTCAACAACCAACAAAATTTAGGTCAAGATTACAGTTGCATGGACCCAATGATAGTGAGTGAGGTTAAAGCTATCCAACCGCAAGAATCACCTTATCAAGTGAATGGCTATAGCTAATATTTTCATGAACAAGCCTGTGGCTACAGATAAAAACTTATTTTTGCAAGTACGAGCTCGAACCCTACAATTTCCGACCTATACAAACAAATTTCATGAACCAATCCAAGGAAGAGAGAAGAAGAAGATGCTTTTTTATGATGTCCAAATGAGGTTAACATGACTTGTATTTATATGCTTCCAAGGGTATCTAATTTCTCTTTAAAGTCAGCCTTTACTTTGTGCACATGTCAGTTTCTCCTTAAAAATACATTTGTCCTCAATAAAATTAAATTCTTCCAAGGGCTAGGAGGGGTATTTCTTGATGAGGATGGTTGTCCAAAGGATGGAATTTTTCCCTGAGCTACCCAATTAACATTCCCTCTCAACTAGGGAGAAATCATTGACCGCAACATGTGTCTTGTCTCACATATCTCATCATCATCAAATCAAATATCGTTATAGCTCATCTCTACTCTTCTCAACTCATATTTTTTTAACACTCTCGAATATAAAAGAACATTTTGACATCATAGGGGAGCCCAAGATACCAACCTCTATCCATCGGGGAGCATTTACTACCACCCAAGAACATCATCATTAGGGAGCCTCTGCTACCACCTAGAAGAGTCCCTAGTGGGGAGCCTCTAATACTACCTGGGGAAATCAACATCAGGGAGCCTCTGCTACCACCTAGAAATCACCAATGGGGAGCCACTGCTACCACCTAGGAATCACCAGTGGGAAGATTCTGCTACTACCCATGAATCGCTAGGGGAGGAGCCTTTGCTACTACCTAGGAATCCATGACAATAGGAGGGATGTCACTTACCATAAGAGGTAAGGATCGCACCTATCCTATTATATGTTGATCTTCCCTAATCTACCCTCATGATTCAGTAGTAGAACACTTGCATCTCTAGCTTGAGTCGGATGCCACTTACCATAAATGGTAAGGATCATGCCTAACTCAAGTAGTCAGCACCCATTGGATATATCGGTGGGAAACTAGATTCCAACTAGGGTATACTCGGCAAGGGCATGAGTTCCCTCAACCTTAGGATCTCTTTGACTCAATTCCTCACCCTAAGAGCTCAGACAGGGGTGAAGAGCACAACTCAATTTCCTTGATCATTTGAGATCCTTACGCAGGAGGGTCACGTCCATCAATGCAAACTACTCTCTAAAAATCAAGAACTTACCTTTCGAAAAAAAGCCTTAGAAATTATATTTTTTATCTACCCATTATTTGGAATGGGATGGAGTCTTATGGCTCCTCTTTGCACCATGTATTGAATGTAGTGATACTTTATACTTGATATCAATATGATTAGACATGCCATGAAATATGGGATTCTCTGCCAATCAAATACCACTCTTACAGTTGCAGTATACAATGGTCATATCCTGAACCTACTCAAATAGCCTTCCAAAGAGCTTCCTTAACCAAAATTCCTCGCAGGTAGCCATGCTAACAATAATGTACTCTAGCTTGAATGTGCTTAAAGTTACGAACTTTTTCTTCCTTCTCACCCAAGATATCATGGCAGATCCCAAACTAAATAACATCCTAATGTGCTCTTCTTGTCGATAACATTTCCTACCTAGTCAACATTGGTATATCCATGAAGTCTCACGTCTTTGATATAGTACCTCAAACAAAGATTGATCATCACATGAAGATATCTCAACACATGTTTGGAAGCAACCCAATGTGCATCAAGGGGCTTAGTTCACAAGGAACATCAATTCCCCAATCAATTCCCCAATCAACCGATGGTACTCAAAAGGATTTTCCAAGTTCGTTTGAGGAGCATCTCCACATAAGCTCTTGAATTTCATCTCCATTAGTGTGTCTAGGTACTTGAATTCATTCATTCCAAACCTTTCCAATAGATTTACAACATATTTTCCTTAATAAAGGAAAATCTATTCAGGTCTCTTTCAAAACTCTAATCCCATAATGTAGTGCATCATACCAATATCCTTCATCTCGAATTCAGAGTCCAACTCCCACTTACACTTGAACATTAGGGGATCACTACCTATCAATAATATATCATCAACGAAACCAAAATCAAATTCATACCTTGGACCATTTTGAAGTAGAGGTTCATATTGACATTGCTTCTTGTGAATCCAAGCTTCACCAGGTAACTTTCAATACGAGCATACTAAGCTCTGGGAGCTTGCTTCAAGCCATATACTTCTTTCTTCAGCTTGAAAACATGAGCCTTCTTGTCCTTTAATTCAAATACCTAAGGATTCTCAACATATAATTCTTCTTGTAGTATGCCATGAAGAAATGTCATCTTTATATTCATCTATTGAAGATTCCATCCTTGACTTGTAGCAAGGGAAACAATTGATCTAATAGTAGTGTACCATGTAATGGGAACAAATATAACATCATACACTTCTCCCTCTTTATGTGAGAAACCTCGAGCCACAAATATTTCTTTGTACTTCTCAATGGTTCAATCAACTCCATGCTTGATTTTATATGGCCATCTTGAAGTTAAGACAAACTTTCCCTTAGGTCTCAAAGTAATATTCTTTGACCATGGAATCCTTCCAAACTTATTCTTTCATAGTTTCTTCGAATGTAAGAGGTTCAGCTTGTATGATGGAGCTCATTGCTACAACATATCCTAGGTGTCGACATGGCTTCTTGCTTTCTCTTAAGGACCTTTAGGCAGAAATATGTCTCTCAGCATCTTATAATGTATCGTGAAGCCAGAATGGTCTCTTCTCAGTGGGGGGGTAACTTGGAGGAGGGTCCAAGGGAAACATAGGCTCCATAGGATCATCAAATATGTCCCTCTTAGATTCAGGCACAAAAGGACCATCTAGTACATCCATGTCATCATATTTCTTCTCAGGAGGAGGAAGGTCCCTTGTTTTTCCAAGGGAAATATCTTCATCGAATGTTACATCCCTAATAAAATCAATCTTCCTTTGCCCATATATATAAATTCTAGAAGATTTATAGTTTTCAAAATAACCAACAAACATTCCTTTCTTTATGGAGGCTTCCATCTTTTTCCTCTTGTCCTTCAGCACATGTAAATATATGAGGCAAACAAATATCCTGAGATGTCCAATGTCAGGCTTCATACCTATGAATAGTTCTTTGGGAGCCTTATTATCCAATGCTTGATGAGGAAACCTATTTTGAACATATACCATTGCATTTGTACCTTCTCGCTAGAGGAACTTCAGCGATTTTTTATCATGTAGCATATTTCAGGAAACTTCCATGATGGACCTGTTCTTTCTTTTGGAAAGTCCATTCTTCTTGGGATTATAAGGTATTATAGTTTCCTTCTTAATTCTAGCTTTCTTACAAAATGTCAACAAACTCATTTAATATATACTCCCCCTTGTTGTCGGACCTTAATACTTTGATTTTCTTCCCTATTTTATTTTCTATTAACGCCTTGAAGTCCTTAAACATATCAAAAACCTCATCCTTATGCTTCAAATAGTATATCCATGTCTTCCTAGATAAATCATAAATGAAGTTTATGTAGCATATATGTCCACCAATAGAGTGTACAAGCATGGCTAAACAAAGGTCAAAATTAATGAGTTGAAGAATATCATTGGTCTTACTACTTCTAGAGGGGAATGGTCCCCATTGTCTTATTTCCACTAGCACACCCACCAAACATACTCCATCATGACTATCTTGAACATCAGACATCCTAGAGACTAACTTCTTCAATTTCAGTAAAGCTTCATAATGTATATATGCCAACCTTCAGTGCCATAGCTCACTTTGATGATTAGTGTCATGCACCATTGCTAGTAGAGGTCTTCCATTGCTTCTATAGAGTCATTCAACTCTAGATTCCAAGGTAAAAGCATCCTTCACGTGGGATTGGATAGTCCATGACAAGACTTTTCCTTTTATTAAAGCTACTCTCATACCCTGGTCTTCCAAAGAAGAAATAAATACTAAGTTCTTATTTTGTCTCAGGACACATACATCACGTCATGAAGAAGAATGGATTCACCAAAGTCAAAATCAAATTTGACGGAACCAAAACCTTTCACAGGATGAGTGGAGTTGTCTCCAAGAATGATTTTTAAGCTTGTCTCCCTCTCAAATAGGTTAGAGAGGAATTCCTTGTACCCAGAGAAATGTCCAGAAGCCCTAGTATTTACCAACCAACTATCATATGAATCTAGAGGGGAAGAACTATAAAGAGAAAAAATTAGAATATATTCAGATTAAGTAGTATTTGCATTATTTTCATACCTATAGTTCCTTAACCTATTTTGAGGATGATGGCCTTCTTCATGTTCATTCAGAGTATCTCTTCTCCTTCTATCATCCCTTCCTCTTCTATCATCTCCTCTTCGTCGATCATCACCTCTTCTTCTATTGTTGAAGTCATGATTTTTGTTGTAATTGGGCCTTGAAGCATCTCCCTTCTTTGGGAAATCTCAGGCATAGTGACCATGCTTGTGAAAATTATAGCATTAAATATCCTTTGATATTTTATTAGAGTCCTTTGATTCAGGATGAAGCCTTCTTGAACTAGATGGTCTTCCTCTCCCTTTTCTCTTCTTATCTTGAGTGACAAATATAGAGGGCCCTCCTTCTTCATGCTTTTCAATTCTTCCTCTAAAAATCATCCTCGCTTCTTCATGAATACATTTACCATGGAGCTCATCAAATGATGGAAGAAAATTATTATTACTTAAAGTAGTAATGAAGGGCTCCCAAACAGGAGGAAGACCTTGAAGAGTCACCACCACCAACTCTCTACTAGATATTTGTTCATCAATAGATTACAAGTGGTCCCTTAGGCGAGATACTCTCATGATATAAGATTGCCCGAATTCACCCTTGTTCATTTTCATCTCTTTGAATTGGTCTTTCAAGGAGAGGATGTGATTTAGGTAGTTGACTTCATATATCCTAACTAGCTTGTCATAACTATCCTTATACTTATTTAAGCTACCATGATAAACAAGTAAACGATCTTGTAAAACATTAATGATAACTTTATTGGCTTTGAGCTCACCTTTCTTGTATTTGGATTTGATAGCAGAAGAAGCATTTGATGGAGGCTCAAGTACCTTTCCTTGCACATATTCCAAAACATCATTGTCATCTAGTATAAATTCCAACCTGATCTTCCATGCAACAAATTTAGATGAGTCATCTAGCTTCCCATCATCCTTGAAGTAAGAGGTAGGCATCTTGACCAAATCAAATAGGCTCTTTCAACTTCTTTCAAGAATTATTTCTCTTGTCTCATCTCCTTGGGCTTGTCTTCACCTTAGCTCTGATACCATGTTAATCTTTACATTCTTTTATGATGTTACAACCACTTTAGCCCATTTCTTATCTTCAATTAGCAATCTTTCAAAACAATTTAATCTTCCAATGATTAATAACAATTGTAGATAGCACAATAAATGCAATAAACAATCAGAGACAATGAAAGACACTAGGATTAGTCAAATACCATGGAAAAATCCACAACATGGAAACCCTTTTAGATTCTTCTTCTTATTATATTGTCACAAAATGTTTAGCAGAGAGAGAGTACAATGTTCTAATTCACCAATAAAAATAATATCCAGCAAAAATAGTCTAACAATATCCAAGAGATGAGCCCAGTAGACAAATCAGATCAAATTCAAAATTTCTGAAGTGTGCAATTGATAGTCAACATAATTTAGGTCAAGATTACAACCGCACGAACCCAGTGACAATGAGTGTAGTTGAATCTCTCCAGCTGCGGGGAGCACCCTATCAAGCGAGTGGCTACAACCGAGCTTTTCACAAACTAAGCCTGCAACTCCAAACAAAAATCACATGTGCGAGCTCGAACCCTGCAATTTTGGACTTGTAAAAACCAATTTCATGAACCATTCTCGAACTAATCCAAAGAAGAGAGAAGAAGAATATTATTATTGATGATGTCCAAATAAGGTTAACTTGACTTGTATTTATATGCTTCTTAGGGTGTCAATTTTTTCTTTTAAGTCGACCTGTACTTTTGTGCACATGTGGGTTTTCTCCTTAAAAATATAATTTTCTTCAACCACATTAAATTCTTCCATTGGCTAGGAGGGGTCTTTCTTGATGAGGAAGGTTGTCCAAAGGAGGGAATTTGCCCTTGAGCTGCACAATTTACAATTTTGGGCCTTATTTTTTTTTATATGTTGGACAAATACATTGTCCATGAAACTATAGACATATATATGATTAACTTTGCATGTTCCAAATATATAATTTAAAAATATAATAGTGTTATTATTTTTAATATATTTTGTCTTCAGAATCTTAAAATGCATCCCTCTTATTTCCTCCTTACCTTTTTTTTCCTCAATCATTTGAAAATAAAATTATATGGTGCAATAGTAGACATTAATATCTATAATCCTTTCAAAAAAATGTTTGAAAATGTTGAGACCCTTTTAGGTAGTACTAACTCAAAGCCTTGTAATTTGTAGAATATATTGGCTTTCATAATTATGCACAAGGACAATTGTTCCCTACAATTCTAAGATTTTTTGTAGTGAAATTCCACATTTAGGTACTCAAAGTTAACACTAATGGAAACATATGCATTATATTTTGCATT
Source organism: Pinus taeda (assembly GCA_000404065.3). Taxonomy (NCBI): domain Eukaryota; kingdom Viridiplantae; phylum Streptophyta; class Pinopsida; order Pinales; family Pinaceae; genus Pinus; species Pinus taeda. Next base: position 86,113 of record APFE030123888.1, read on the forward strand.
GTTTGTTGCGATGCACTATGCATTTGAGGTTTTTTAACCATTTATTGTGGGGTATCATATTCATTGAGCGAGGGTTAAAATATCGTTGTTAAAAAAACTAATAATTTACATAATTATATACACATTTATATAAATATAAATTAAGCTAATTCATTTTGGTACATTTCATCTTTTTACACCATATTTAAGTTTATGTTAAAAGTATCTATAAACATTTTTCCAATTAAAAATTATTATTTTTCTAAATTTACATTAAGATGGAAATCATAAAACTATCATTACCTTAAATTCATCAATATACCAAACATAAAAAAATAAAAAATAAAAAACAAACATTAAAAATTAACTCATTAACATATTTATTTATCGATTTATTTATATTTTTCTTTCACCATAATATAAATATAATATTAATGTTTATAAATAAAAACAATGTTGAAATATTAAGAATATTAAAATTAATTTTAAGACCGTTTGATCGATTTCAATACCTTGTGTTTGACAAAGCATGAGCATCCGAGCCCAACAATCAATGCTAATGTTAATCAAATATATATCAACACGTTAAAATTAACACGCAAGTCGTGCAGCACACTATAAACTAGAAATATCAAATAATTATGAATCTACGTTGTCTTCCATGTTGACGGGAAGAACTATTGTACGCGCCTTGGCCCCACCTGTCGAGTAAAGGATGACTGGAGTGTTTTTCAATAATGTAAAATAAGAAATATTGATTTATTCCTAAAAGGTTTGGGAAGTGCTTTTAAGCAATTTTATTCATAATCATAAGGTTTTGGAAGTGGATTTGTTAATCATTAGATAATTTAATTAGATAGTTTAATTATTTAGTTGTTAGGGAATTTTTTTTCTTCATAAAATTATGTTATCATGTATCAATAAATTATTAGTAATTTGATTTTCTTTTCATTAAGGTTGTGGTGTTTAAATCGTGCACTTAATATAATTAAGTTATATGATCATATTCACATCAAAGAGTTCTCTACGTTCGGCATAAGAGGCAGGTACTAAGTAGCGACGTTGCATATTACACTTGTTATTATGATTATTTAATTTAATGTTTCATTTTGTGGGTTCCATAACATCTCCCCCATAATTGTGAGTAAAATGAATTTTAATTTATAATTATTATTCATATTTGATATAATTTCATATTTCTACACATATAATATTATTTATTTAATTATATGCTTATTAATTAAATTAATTAATTTTTATATGTTTATTAATTATGTTTTCTTAATGATGATAGTTAGGAATATGAATCATTATTATTTAAATTTATTTTAATGTGATGTGCATATTATGATTTTTTTATTAAGAAAATTGTTTGTAATTTTATAAAAAACATAATTACAAGATAACGTCTTTTTGTTGATTTCAATTTTTTTTGCCTCAAAATGACTTCATATGAAACCAGATATCACTATTTAAAGTGAGTCTCATCGCAATCTCGTACAATGGAAACTAGTTGTACAATGTGTTTGGTTACATATGAGTCCCAAATATGCCTTCGTTGCAGTTGGATGCTTCCTACAAGGAGATATACAAACAAATGTGTAGTGTTAGTGATCAAACATGGAATACCAAAGCATTGAATTGAATGGAAACAATGCATAAATGAAACTAAAATAAATAACATAAAACAAGCTTATGAAGCAAAATAAATCAACAAAGGAGTAGGAAAAGGGTCCTCTTTATTAATTGTTAGTACTGGAAGAGTTACAAATAAGTATCAAAGACACTTGAAGACAGTTGCTTGAGAAATGGTGCTCAATAGCTCTCAACACGGATTTTCTCTTTTCAATCTCTTTTGCAAGCTCTTGCTCTCTCAAAGAAGCATAGACAACTCTCTACAATGATGGAATTCTCCTCAAATTGGTATGCTAGATTGCTTTGGAGCAATTTTGGCTGCACAATAATGCACAACTTCTTCTTCTTTTTGGCTCTCCACGCTCTTGCATTTATAGAAATTTTGAACACTCCTTCCTTCCTTTGGCTCATTAATGAGGTTGTTTGTCTCATAAATGAGATGAGAGCTACCATCCTCTTTCCATTCAGGCTCCTTGCGGCTCAAGGCTCAAATGGTCAGGCCATCATGTCAAAGGATTGAGTGTTTTTTCGAGGTATTGACTAGGCTTCTAGTGACCTTGCGACTATAGAAGGAAAAATCACAATGTAGTGAATTTTCATCTTTGGAGCACCCGCAAGGGTTGATTTTTTAAGTTACCCTTAGGAAAGTCTTTTTATTTTTTCCTCTCATAATGTTTACAACTGAAAATGTATCCTCTATACATGCTTCTCACTAACTTTGAGTGTCTTCTATTGCGTACATACAAGTGTACCATTTTCTCATAATAATAGTTGCTCCCTAATGCATTAGGTTAAGAAAAAGTGTATAGCTGAAATACATCATATTTTTTTGTTATAAAGTTGAGTCTTACCTACTTCTTGAGAGAAAGAGACCTATTGCGGAGATGATTAGGGAAAATATCCTTAGTTGTGAACTAAAAGAAAACCATGCTCTGAAGAAATACTGATACAAAAGTGTATATATGAGGCAGGCACATCCCATGCTCGTTATGATGACTATGACTGAAATATTACAAACATACAACAAAGATATTGTCAAGTCAATATTGAAGTGGCTAACGTCTTGCTGACTATAGAAGATAATTTATTTTTCCCTAAGGGGTGTCTCTAACAAATACATTGAACTGGTTACCCCCACATATCAAATCCAAAGCACTACTGAAAGATGTGTGGTCAGATGCATGGGTCTTCGACTAAATGAGAGAATTACAATGGTCATAAGGTACGATGCACTCTTGACATGAAAACCTGTGTTGGTGTCGAACGTCAGGGAGATCAGTGACATTAATGGGCAATAATGGTTCCCACTGTGCTACCTAAGATTGCCCCAAAAAGGTGGGGAGCAATAAAGGTAATGCTTTGATTCTAAAATATGGGTGTCGATGTCAACATAAAAGAAACACTCACTACCAAAAAGATGCTTTTGATAAATTTATATGAAACTGAGGAAGAAGATTTAGTAAGGTGGGCCAATAGACATGATAACAATAGTTGACCATATAGGATAGATAGAGAAATTGCCTAAGGTTGGAGCTATAATGCAAGTGGCGACAATCAAAACAAGAGTGTTGAGGTGTATGCCCTTGGAGTCTATAAGACATCCAAGGGAGGTATATCTATGTTCTGAATGTCATGGTAAATGTATGAGAAAATGGTGATAATGGTGTGGGTATGAGGTGGTTAAATAATAACTTCCAACCAAGGGTGAATAAGGACTACTGCTAGGTAACCGAAAAAAAAAAAAAAAAAGCGCCTGAAAATCATTTTCCATAAAAAATATGTGTACACTTGACAAAATAAATTAAAAATGGTTTTGGGTGTACAAACACAGAGACGGATGCCCCAAGAATACGACGACCTATGTAATTATGGAGGTGGGTTTCTGCAGAAGATGGGGGCTCATTGGTTGGTCTCAGTGTGAGGTGGATGAAAATGGGTGTGATAACACAGATGGTCTATTGCAATATGGATGAATGAAAGGACATGTGTAGAATGTGGTGGTGCATTCATCATGATCCAAAAATAACGGTGGCTCAGGAGGAGGTTGGTAAGAAAAATCAAAGAAGAGAGAAATGAGGTTGATCTTCAAGTCATGTGAATAAAATGGATCTTGGGCCTAAAATAGTGGTCACAGATACCAATAGTGTTAGGGGAACAACAAATTGGGGTAATCCATGTGGTTGAAGTTCTATCTACCAATGTGAACATAAACTATGTGCGCATGGAGGGTGACAAAAAATGTGGCCGAGATGGTGAACATTATGGTTAATTTCAAATAAATGATGTTAGGATATACATAGTTTCTGAGCAAACCTATCATGTGCAGTGAAGAATGATACCTTAACTATCGATTGGTGTCAAGGGTCTGAGTTCACTATGGAAGTTTCCAATAAAATATAGCTCTGAAGCCAATACCCCAAGTGAAAATATCTTTATATAAAAACATTTATACTAGAACTACTAAAAAGATGTATCAAAAAACATAGAAATACATGCCTAATGGGTAATTTGAAATGTGAAATGGGCCCAAAAATGAAAAATTTTGATGAACTGAAAGGAGTGTACCATGATGTAGATGACGATACCCTAATCTCAACACCATTGATGACTCTGTGAAAGGATCTCATGGGATCCTGTACAGGTCTCTAGAAGAATGGCGTAAATGGTGAATATAAAGTTCATGGGGCCAACATTGCCACATCATTTGTACTTGTTGATGTGGAGTTTTGCATGGAGCCAAACATTCATTTCTTGTTTCTTGTGGCTAGCTAGAGTACCCTATATTTGAGTGAGGAGAGTCAGGTTAGTCGTCGTAAAAACCCCTTTTCCAATTCAATAGTTCTAGGGTAGGCAGGTTGTACAGAGTATCCTATACAACTTTGTTTAGGAAAAAATTACAAACCCTTGTGGGGGATGGCCTAAAAATCACGTGAGGCCATGTCTAAGAGGGATAAATAGCCACAATGTCATCGTGACTGAAGAATAAACAATTGTGATCATGGTGTGACTATGAGGGAAATAAGTGCAAGACCCTCTGCGGGGGGGCCTCGGAAGATAAGGGACAATAGTCACGACATGATCATGACTTTTTAAGACACAAGAACAGGGTACCCATGCGTTTATTAATGGAAAAAATATGAGGCCCACATGATTTTTTGAAAAATAGTTGCGTGGGACAAAAATTTTTAAAATTTAATGTTAGGGCCTTATTTTTTTACTTTTTCTTCTTTGACTGACCTTATGGTGGTCTCACCTACATGATGGTGCTATGGAGAGGGAGGGAATGGATGGATCTTTAAGATGCAGTAACTAATTATGCTAAGGAACAATCCACTCTAGTTGGATGGGGATTGCGAAAGTTCCTTTGGAACCCCCATTTTAGATTGCAAGAGGACTTCCTACACTTTATGATTGGCAGATGGAAGCTTATGAGGAAGGTGTTTTATATTCACCGTATTGACCTAGAATTTACCGTATAGGTGGATGTACACTTTGTGACTCGATTAGTACCTCAAGGGGAGGTAACAGGCCTCCAAGCTGAGATCCAAAGTCTGCAGAGGCTATTGAGAAAAGGGAGTTGGATGTGTACTAGTGGTTGACATACATATTGCTAGGGTTGTCTAAGGCAGGATGGGAGATGTTAGGATAGGATGTCATTAAGAGTACGATGACACTTGATAGATAGAAACACCTAATTCTCTAGCTGGTGGTAGTTGCAGTAGCCATGACGCAACCCATTTTGGGGCTAGGGTAGGGGGAGGCAGGAGGGTCTCCAGTAGGTTGTGAGGGAGGCAATGAGCTTTGAACTTTAAAGTTTACCTGGTGTACCAAGGGAACCACCTGTTATGAGGATTCTCCCTGTATATTTGTTAGATGATTCATTTTTTTGGTGATGGTCGGTTGATGTACATAAAACATATTTTTTTATTATATATATATGAGATGTATTTTTTGCGACTCTCGTGATGTGTCTTTATATATGATGCATATATACATATGTTGTATTTTCATTTTATTGATGTGATGGTTCATTTCTATATGCTTGATATGTCTCGATGATAACTTGTATGTAATGCTTACCAGTCTAGGATTTGATTATCAATGCAATAAAAAACATGATTTTGACGACTTGGCATATGTGAAAATGTGATATGATAAAAACCACATGTTAATTGTTGTGTATGAAGGTATTTTCAAATAAGACAAGGGTCACGAGCGTTGAAGTTTTTTATCAACTATGATATGACAAGCCAAAAATCACAGAACATATGCAAATGATTGATAAGTAACCAGGTGGCATCAACCAAAAGGCCTATGAAAATGTTGTATTTTTCTTGATTTTTAGTGGCTGACCCAATACAATGCCATTATGATGGATAATCATGTGATCAAGATAGTATATGGCCTAGGCTATCATGACAAGATTTTGGGACCATCGAGAAGCATCGTCAGTGAAACCATGGTGATAAGTTGTCGAATGATCCATCTACAACACATGATGAGAGTACAGTTTAGAGCACATCGATGGTGATCATAAAAATAAATCATGGTACATAGCTACATCATAAGGCCAATATTATGGTTATGGATGGAATTTTTTGATATAGCGCCCATTGATGGGGTCTTTGAGAAAAGTCCCATCAAACTTTGCTAACATGTAGACACCTTTCAAGAGCCAATGCTTAACAATTTAGGGTCCTTTCCACAGGGTTTCAAACTTTCCAAGTCCCAATGCTTTCTTGGTGATGACGTACCAGAGTAATAGATCCCTTTCATTAAATCGACGAAGCTTGAAATTGCAATCGAAGGAGGCTTTAGTCCTATTTTTATGGGCTTTATTGTGTTGGAGGGATTCCTATCTACATTCGTCAATGTATTCCAATTGGATGATCATTTTCTCTAATAGTGAAGTGTCTGGGAGAAGCTTGATGGTCATGCATAAGGTATGGATCTCACACTCAATAGGAATTACAACTTCAACCCCGTAAAATAGGTGAAAATGAGAAGATTGTAGATCCTTTAACCAAGGAACGGTATGCCCACAAGGCTAAGAAAATCATGTGGTGCATTTTTTTTGTGTTTTTCTAGCATACACTATAACATTGTCTTAACGACCTTGTTGACAGTTTCTACCTGGTTGTTGGCTTCTTCAGCAGAACAAGCTGCCTCGAGAAATATTTCTTCAGCGATGTATGGCTTAGAAGGGATGTCTTCCTTGACTATAGGTTTGATTTTGGACATATTTCCTTCCTTAAATGCATCAGGAACTAAATAATATTTTTGAACCATTCAATGTGACCTACTAGTAGAAAATTCTTGGTCTCTACTGGGAAAATGGTAATATCTCGTGTGTCAGTAGGTGTAAATGATTTTTCAGGTAGGAAGAAAGAGTGATCATGCATGGAATCCCATGGAAATTTAGGTCTTTTCATGTCATCCAAGATATCCTCATCAGAATGAAAGAGGTTTTTGAATGGTGTTGGAGGTGATGAGGCCAGGATTGGCATCTGGAAGTGTTGGTTGATAAGCAGAGAAATAATTTTGTTGTTACTGTCATACAATCGAGTGATCTTGACAATGCATATACAAGAAGATTCCATACAATCATTGGTGGTGCGACCTTTGTAAAGGGTGAAGCAATCTCGACACCATGGAGTGAGGAGAAGACAACATTAATCATGGTTCCTACAGAGGAAGAAATGAATTGAACGTGATGTTGGGTGTAATTAGCACTAGGTGGTGGGAGTATCTATCTGATGGTCACCTGATGGTGAATGGGAGAGGGTTCTCGGGAAGGTGTCAGTGTCCTAGGAGCCAAAGATTTGTCCTCCTTGAGAGGAAGCTATACTTGATTTTCATGCAGGGAGTGTTGTGATATACTATGTTTTCCAAATATTTGAAGAATTGGACATGTGTATGAGACGTGGGGCGTGCTGGTGAAAATGTCACATAGATAAAAAAAAAAATCTAATGTAGCTCCTATGGCTATATAGTAGATAGTCTATGTGGTAGCGTCTCTCATAGCTCCCATAAATGACTTGGGAGTAACATCCTGAGGTGGTGTGCTTGTAGGGGGTGTGTTCCACCTATCGATTTTAGTTTTAGCAGCAACAAGAAGAATTACCAAGGGACCTAAGTTAGTATTTTGTAAGGCTTCCCATGCTTCTCGAAATCTAGGGAGAGATGGGAAATGTCGTGTGTGGTTCCCTTGTGTGTAAATACGACAATTGTTGTGATTGTGCCTAAACTTGTTTCTGGGAGCAAGTCAAGGGATCAAAATATAAGTGAAGAAAAAAAATCCTAATCTCTTTTAAATATAGACAATGGTTAATCAAACATCCTCATTTATCGCATAAGGCTCATGAAGGAGATGGTTTTGGAGGCGTTGGTTTCATCTTTTTTTCCTAATGTAGATTGACATTGAATGGGAGGTATGATTGCAGCAAATGCATGGATGCACTATGCATGGTGCTTCTTCCTCAAAGACAAAGTAAATGTCCTGAGGTGCATGATCCACTGCTGGAGTAGCAAGAAGTCATGGTGCAACATTATTGGTATGATGGAAGGTCACCAATGCATCTCGATATCTAAGGAGATCACATAAATGGTGAGTGTAATAAATGTGCTATGCATAAATAGCACACGGGTGGTTAGTTCATAATCCCTTACTGTAGGATGGGGTGGTCTTGTCTCTTGAAGGGGAGGGTGAAGGCATGGGTGCCTTTAGGGCATTACGAAGGGTTTTTAGTTATTTCAATGTTGAGCTTTGGTTGGTAGGATGCTTTGATATATTACATAATGCATATGGGGGAGGTACCCTAGAGGAGGTATCCTTCATGGTGGCACCCGCTAGTATCTGTGAAAATTTATTGAACTACAGTAACTGAGTATTATTCTCATAACTTAATAGTTTATTTGTCTTTGTTAAATTATTAACGGTAAATAGCGGATAAACCACACTATAATTATCCAAAAATAAAATACTCTGCAAAAATATAAACAAGACATAAGAAACATATGCACATGCACATAATAAAATTAACACTGTTATTTTGGACTAAATGTCCCTTGAAAAACCCGAAGGGAAAACCAATGCAACATATGATGGTTTATTTAATTATGCAACATTTTGAGAAAATAATTACAATTGTTTTCCCAGTTGGAAAATATCTAGCAATGCACTGGAAAAATAATCTAGAGATCCAATATCTCCTATGCAAAATGACTTGGCCTCCTTTGGCCTCCTTACACCCCACACTGGAAGCTTGCACTACTGCATTAAATGTGCCTACTAGCTCTAAGTAACTTTCACTTCCCTATAAATGCTTCTAATTGAGTCTTCATGCCTACCTCTACCCCTAGAATCAATTTGCTTCACCTCTCAGACCCTTATCCATCCTTCAACAATTGAATAAGCCCTCCTCCTAGAAACTCACAGTGACAATCTATGAAAATCGCACTGCACCAATCAACTTCTACTGCAGACAATTTGGCCTCCTCTTTTCCTTGCTCCTAACACTAGAAAAATGAGGAAAACATACTCTAGTTCTTTTCTCCCAAATATATTTTTCTCCCTCTCTCTTATTCTCTTTTGCTAGCTTGAAGTGCACCCTCACTAAAAACTATGAGTTACGAAATTCAATCTACCTTGCTCACAAACTATGTCCTCTCCAATCCCTTCAACCTACTCTTATAATCCCTCGTTTGAGCATAACCGACCAAGATGTAATCACGATCAATGGCTTAGATCATATTAGAATCCATCAAGTCACTTTTCTAGACATATCTAGATTAAAATCAATTTCTTCAATTAATACCCATTAATTAACCATTTTTCCTAAGTTAGACTTAGGAACTTTTTAATTATTGATCAATTAATTTAATTGAGAGGCTTCTAAGTGTTTCCTCTTGAAACCGTTTCTGGGTTTTGGATATATTATGTTCGTTAGCCCCTCTGACACCTTAAATACTAGAACACTTATATGATGTTACCATATCCATAAAAAACTAACACCCCTCTCAGTGAGGAAGGTATTCTCCACTATACCCCAATATGAATAATTTGTAGTTGGATTATCATACATTTTTTATGTCTGACATCTTTTGTACCTCCTTTCTTCACACTTCAACTTATTTGACTTCCTGTCACTGGAAATAATGGTTAAAAAAGGTAATCTGGAAAAACATTTTCCATCATGATACTGCACATACTCTGATTCACCTACCACTAACTATATTTGAACCAATATATCATCTCACACTACAGGAAACCATACGTTTCTATTAATGTATTTACTCTGCACTAATTCTACTAGTAAAACTATGTGTATTTACCTTATTAAACCTAAAGATCAAGCCTCCATAGGGTTTCTCCCTCTGAAGCTACACTCCCTCTCGAACTCTCTCTAATATACTATGTCACTGCAACTAGCTCTGTAATTGTCTCTTGAGTTCATAGTTGCAACTAGTTCTGCACTATCTAATGAGCACCTGGTTCTACCAAAATGGCTTTGTAACTACCTCTCCAATACCTAACTACAACTAGCCCTACACTTTCCCTCAAGATCTAACTATGCCTTTCTGACACCTCGATCCTCCTGCTACTTTGATACTTGGGGCTCCCATAGAAAAGGTACTAATCCATGTGAAGACTATACAAATACTAGATCTAATCTACTGATCAAGCACTCCAAGGATAGATCTAGACCTAATGTTTCTCCTCTCATGGACCCTACCCGATATGGAAATCTAAAGCATCATGCTCCCCCTCCATCTAGAAGTATTGTTATTATCAATGAAAATTCCTCCAATATGGAGGTCAACTCATCGATCTCTTTTGAAGTTGTTGTTTGTTTCCCCTTCTTATCCTTCTTTCCCTTTGGACACTGGGTGATGTAGGGACCAAAATCACCACATATGAAGCACTTGACCTTTGACAGGTCTTTCTTCTTCTTGTTGTTGGGCATGGAACCCCCCAAAGGTATGTTTTGGGGCTCAAAGCCCAATTTTTAACCGAATGGTGTTGTAAACCTCCGTGAATTGCGAGCACGAAAGTATGTTAGAGTCATAAGGTTTTCTACCCTAGTATTGTAATGTAATGTCAGCCTACCCATGGTCCGCAAACCATGGGATTGTATAAATAGAGTGAGGCTCTAAGTGTAAAAGAAGGCAAGAAAAGGAGAGAGAAAGAGAAAGAGTCTGAGTGACTAAGTGTGTCTTTGGTTCATATAGAAGGAGAGGGCTCTATAGCTGAGTGTGCAGAGGCCTAGTAGTCTACAACTGAGTGCACGGACCCCTGCAGCTGAGTGCCCAGGGAAGAGTTGAGTCTGTAACAAAAGAAGGGATTAATAAAGAGAAGTTTGATATCAATTTGTGTATTTATTCTTGGATTAATGCATGTTTGATATAAATTGTAAATATACTATTTATTTAATGTGCGCACATGTATGAATGATTTATGTTGTTAAGTATAAATTAAAGCACGTAAGTAGGCTAAAATAATCAACTAACATCGGAATGCTAGTAAGGAATTGGGTAATAATAGCGTTTGGCCCCCGAGTAGGGCTGCGCGAAGGTAACATCTCAGGTTACGAGGTACGGGAAAGTCCGCATAGAAACATGCGTGCAGGGTTGAACCGCGACCACTTGAACTCATCAAACATCTCCAGGGTGCAGAAACCTAGTTCTAGCACCCTCCCATACTACTTCAGGTGAGACCTTAGTCTGTGCTCCACAGACTGTTGCCGAAAGAGCTAGTAGTATCAGGATTTGTTTGGCTAAATCAACTCTGAACCTGGGTCAGGCCCCAATAAGCCAACAAATGGTTCTATTGTCAGGACCGGGATCTACATAAGAGATGTCGGATGTCGTGTCACTGGAATTTGACAAAGAAAGAAATTGAAGAGTGGTTGGACAGAAAGATTCATGAGTTTGCGGCGCAGGAAAATAGGAATCCGCGAGTATCAAAGGAAGAGTGGTTAGAGCGCTACTTGTATACGGAAATTCACAAAATTTTCTTTGCATCCTTCCCCTCTGAGTTGTACGTGTGGATCACGTTGAAAATTGGCAACAAGAAATTGCTAAAAATAGCAGTTTGGGCATCAATGCTAGAATGGGCAATAGGGAATGAAAAATGGAAGTGCTAAAAATAGAAGTTGTATTTTTAGTAGTTCAAGTTAGATTCCTATTTTTAGACAATACCTGGTCTAAAATAGGAAGTAAAATTCGAATTTGGTCTTACCAACAGTTTGAATATTAAATAATTAATTCTTCATGAGTTAATTAGTCAAGGAAAATCAAAAATTGAAGTCTTTGTGAGAACATGCAATAATTTCTCGACTGATTGGGGAATATGTCCTTGATTTGCACCATTGATTGAGGAATTAAGGATGAGTTTTATATTGAGAGGATCAGTTGACTTATTCAAGTTCAGTTAGATTAATTTAACAAATTGTTAAATTAATGAGATACAGTTTGTTAATGCTTGCATGCATGTGACAACTGTTATTTTCAGATAATTAAGTATTCTCTCATGGATAACTGATGCATGTCAGTTCTGTCAGAGACCCAGTTGAGATTAGAGAAGGGACAATGTACTATCAGTTGGATGAATATTTTTCCT
>APFE030123888.1:100564-129639 GCA_000404065.3 Pinus taeda
TCTTTGTGAGAACATGCAATAATTTCTCCACTGATTGGGGAATGTGTCCTTGATTTGCTCCATTGATTGAGGAATTAAGGATGAGTTCTATATTGAGAGGATTAGTTGAATTAGTTTAACTTAGTCAAGTTCAGTCAGATTAATTTAATAAGTTGTTAAATTAATGAGATACAGTTTGTTAATGCTTGCATGCATGTGACAACTGTTATTTTCAGATAACTAGGTATTCTCTCATGGATAATTGATGCATGTCAGTTCTGTCAGAGACCCAGTTGAGATCAAAGAAGGGACAATGTACTATCAGTTGGATGAATATTTTTCCTATAAAGGAAGCTCATCCATGATGAGGATTTATCTCCTTCAGGTTTGTGCAGATAGATCAAAGGTTAGTGAGTGTGTGAAGAGGCTAATTCACATAGGTGGCAGCACTGGACCCTAAGGAAACTACACAAGGAAATAGGAGGCTTGGAGGGCAAAGGAGAAGGTTTGTGAGAAGCCTTTGACTGTTTATGAGTAGCAGAGGGATTGTACTGAGATCTGGATAGCTTCTGAGCTGAGGCATTGTGTAATCCGAACTATATTTCCACTTGTATGATAATACAGACATGGGGTTTTAGGCAGGTGCATTCCTTGGGTAAATGCTTTTGTGTTATGTGTGGTTGTTTCCTTCTGATCAGTTATATGTGTTCTTATTGATGTTGCTCATGGTTGATTAAGATTCCGCTAAATTTTTTGTAGAAGTAGATCAAGTGTTTTTCTTTAGTACATTGCATTACCAGGTTGATTTACAGGTGGGAAATTTCTACATGGTATCAGAGCTAGCTGATTTGTAGAAAAATTTCTACATAGTATCAAAGCTAGCTATTTTCTACGAAAAATTCTATAAAATTCTACAAATCGCGAAGCTAGCAGACAGTCAGGGAAGGTGTAGGCTCGAAAAACCTATTGTGTGGACTCCAAAGTTAGTGCATAGACTGGAAGCATCATAAGATAATATTGTATGCTACTCAATCAAATTATAGGAGGGTTTATCACCAAGTTCGCTTTAGATACTTTAGTCAGCTACAACGAGGTGGTACGATGCTTCCTCAAAGGACCACGAGGTAAGTACGTTAAATCTTTGAACACTTGGATTAAGATGCTACTGTGTGAAAAGCGGGTTATGCAAATAAATTGATGTTTGGGGCTACGTGAAGTGGGAAGATCTACAGAAATGAAGGTAGCACAAAGATAAAAGCTAGCCCCTTGATTTCACCTCTGCAAGAGAGCGAGGAAGAGCTCGCGAAATTCTCACCAAGAAGTGCAATCAGTTTGATAAGACAACGAATTGCACACATACCACCCCCACCTACACCACCACCAGTTTCACCATCTTCACCTGCATCTTCGCCCACACCACCTCCTCCACTCCCACAGTTCAATATGGCAAGCACAATAAAATTACCGGTGTTCAAAGGAGTAGGGAATGAAGATCCAGACCAATTTTGGTTCGTGGTATAGGCTGTATGGGAAGCGCAAGGAGTCACAGATGACAATATAAAGAAGGCAACGTTGGTCAACGCCTTGTAGGATCGCGCACTGACATGGTACATTAAGCATTCCAATGACGATCCAAACGCAGGGATCGCAGATATCCAAGCTGCTAAACAGGGAATTTAGTAGGCCAAAATCAGAGACACGGTCGATTATCGGATAAAGGATATCAGGGTGCTTCCAGGTGAGACCCCCTGGGAGCTAGATCAGAGACTGAAGTGTATGATTCGTGAAGCCAACATGACCTTGACAAATGGGCAACACTACGCATGGTTTGTAGTGTCGCAAACGTCGCACCTAAGGAACGCACTGTCACAGTAGAAGCTTTCCACTTAGGTCGAGGCCTTGGAGATTGCAATGAGACTGCACAAGATCCCGATAAAAGATCCTAACATGGGAGTCCAAAAAATCCATGCGCAGTTGAAAAACTTGTGTCTTGCGATGCAAAGTTTGAAAACAGACAGGACAACTCACCTAGAAGTGCTCAAGGAGGTATGGTGCGTAAAGTGCAAAGGCCAGGGACATGACAAGGACCATTGTCCATTCTTCAAGAACTACCTAGTGGGAGGAGGGCCAATGCCATTAAGACTAGAGGCACAAGTAGGACCAAGTGTGGTGCCTGCATTATGGTGCACGATTTGTCAGATAGGAGGGAAGCATGATACAGATTACTGCCATCTATTACAGAAGTATACCCAGACGTCCCAACAGTTGTTCTGTAATTTCTATAGATCAATAGGCCATGATGAGCACACCTGCAGAAGTTATGAACTGATGATGGATTAGACTCCTACCTACAGAGTTCAGACTGAAATGTGAGCTCTCGATCAAAATCCAGGGATGGCACGCACTGGATTTCAGGGGCACGAACGAGGTCGAGGTGGAATGGGACTAGGAAGGGGTCACGGACAACTGATTTGTTACAATTGCGGAGGGCCAGGGCATTATGCTCATGATTTTACAAATCCAACGAGAGAATCATGTTTCTATTGTACCTAGTTTGATCATGAGATGGAGGACTGCCCCACACTGATGGTGAGGTTGTGCAATAAAGGAACACTCCAACCTCCCCCGACTCAGAACCTGCAAATGAGGAGTTCTGAGCCATGCAAGGAGGACCCGAATGTAAACATCATGCTTCGAAGCGGTATCATGACAAGAGATGACAAGGGTAAGCAGCTCAAATAGAGTGCCTAGGTTCGCAAGGCTCCAACAAAGGACCCAGAATTCAATTTGCAACGCGCAAAGGAGACATTCATGGAAGCTAAGAAGAGCTTCACGGAGGCCTCCACTTTAGGTAGTAAAGACAAACTAGAACTGAAGATGGACCCATCAATTCTCACTACCTTTCTGGAGACATGAATGAAGCTGCTGTGTGACAACAAAGCGGTGAAGGGACTTGCAAGAACTCATCACTAGATGTGCTTGCCTGAGAGAACTGAGTGTAGTCCAGAAGCTCGGAAAGAACACAACACGAACAAGAAGGGAGATGCGATCGACTGTGCAAATTCGGGAATATGAAATGTATCAAGTGATTTTGGATCTACGATCGGATGCGAACATCCTACCAAAGCAGACATGGGAGCGCATGGGCATGCCCGCATTGCAATGGTATCCTATTCATTTGTGAATGGTGAACCAACAAAATATCCTACCGATGGGAAGATTGCAAGGAATAATGGTAGATATCGAAGGTGCGAGCACGCTTGCAGATTTCAAAGTAATAGAGATTGTTGATGACAACAATCCCTATCCCGCACTACTAAGAATAGATTGGGCCACTGAAATGAATGAAGTGATAAATCTAAAGAAGCGCAAGATGATTTTTGAGAAAAATTCACTACATGTAGTGGTACCTTTAGACCTTGCGGAAGGATCGCGCTACAGAGAGCCGGTGCGTGACTGCGACAGTGACAACGACCTAGACTATATCTACAAGATAACCACGCAAGAGAAGAATTGGGTAAATCCAACAGCGGATGGCAGGATTTTGTGGGAGCATGAAAGCTCCTGCACCTCAGATTCGGACGAAGAGATAGAACGGTGGCAGAACCGGTTACGTGAGGTAACCACACTCAATTGTACTATGATGATAAGGTTGCTGCACTGCATGACAACAGAGGTAAGAGATCTTCCTATGTATGTTGGGTTGAGCGAGATGGATGATTTCCTAAACAAATTTGAAAGAGAAGTGTCAGAACAGCAACGTTTCGATGCTCTAAAATAGGAACTGCACGCAACACCCACAAGATGGTGGGGTACACATCAAAGAAGTTTTGAGGACTGGTGCGAATGCATAGGGATGATACTCATGTGGTTTGGAAAGCCTTAGATGTGGATGAAAGCCAGGTATGATGGACGAAACAGCCTACATTCCTACCTCTCCAGATGGGTACAAGTGTATGGTATGCAACCTGCATGAACACACACCATCCTCATGATAGGAAGCAAGACCAACAAGCAGGAGCGGGCAAGATGATGGTGCGAACGATGAAGTATGATAAGACCAAGCGTGCCAACAATTATCCACGTGGAAGCCTTTGACAAAGTGTGCGAAGTACTGAACACGGTCCACCATGTGAGGTGCATTGACTGGGACCTATGCGTAGCAGCGGTTCTATGGGCTCATAGGACCATGTGCAAAACCTTGACAGTGCGGGCACTTTCGAAGCTGAAGTATGAAGCAAAGCCTGTAAGCCCTATGGAGCATGAAAAGCCTAGACCATGCATAGTAGCACCCACAGATACGATGGTTCACGAAGCTTGGAAAGGAGGGATCACATAGCTACAAGAAACAAAATGTATGGGACTTAAGGAAGAAATCCAACAGGGAAACCTTAGACTTTGCAAACTTTAAATAGAAAGGGTACAGTTAAGGAAGAAAAGCACTTTGATGGACACAGAGGTCAAAAAGCTGGAGGACGAGATAAAGGAAGAGTATCTCACTGAGAAAACTAGGATGATAAGGCAAGATGTGCATGATCATACTGATAAGTTTGAGAATTATCGCCATGAATTGGTTAGTTTGATGCCTTGGCTTGGACCGCATATCGCCAAGCGTAGTGACTAGGGTAGTGCATTGCAAATGGTAAAGTGTGTGATGTTGACCACAACAATAGAAGGTGGGGATTCTCTAAGAACCCTGATGGAGGATAGGATGGAGCTCTACATGGGTGGTGTGACCACCTGACTTGCCAGGGGAAGGACAGTCTTAGCACTCTAGGCAGTTGGAAAGGAGCGCGGGACTATAAACTATTCTGCTTGGGAGTTGCGCGATATGGGAGATGCGCGCAAAACCAGAGAGTCACAAAGTCTATGACTGCACACAGAGGGCTGCGCTGCTGCGCGAGTTGGCCATAAAGTGACCATTGAAGTCACTATTCATGATGGCATTCTTGACTTGAGGCCAAATGGAGCAGGTGGCAAGCATTTAAGATGCAATTTATGGGCAAGATTTGGGAAAATCTACTGCCAAGAAAGCATTAATGAACTGGAATTGGGGGGAGCGGTCGAATTCAAATTTAAAAAGCGCTATAAAACACAAAGGGTTGCCCAGCAAACAACACTTGGTCATTTGAGAATTGAGCGATTGAGCAGATCCCTGAGTATTGTGAGCCGAGCGTTGATTGAGCCCCTGAATTCGCGAGTGCCATATTATAGCCTAGATACAATGACAACAAATAAGGATGGTCTGGGAATCAAAGAGGTGACCACTGGTGAGGCCACACAGGCCCTAACTATGGAGGATGTTCTAGAAGGTGCTGGGGTTGTGGCAGAAATCCCCAAATCACCATGTATGCCAAGACCCAAGAAGGATAAACAAGCAATGGCTCCCGTACATGTGTCCCCGAGGAACCTGCTACATAGCAAACTATCGATGGAAGAAAAGGGGAAAGTTGTCATGATAGAAACAGATGAGGAAGAAGAATATTTGCAAACCCTTATTATCACAGTGGAAGAAGATGAAGGCATGGAGGTGGATCTCAGCCTAGGCACTTTGTGACTAAACTACCTGCCTATGTCCCTCCGCGGAAAGGGAATGTCAAAGTACCCAAAGACCTGGATGAGACCAAGAGTTCGCTCCAGACCCTGCTCCTCCTAGATGGGATTATGTTTGAAGGCATGCACCTGGGCTGCATGTCGACTATGAAGTTTGAAGATTGGGACCTTCCCAGATGCGAGAAGTTCCCTCACCTTGAGATTGGGAGCCTCATGAAGCAGCACACCATGGGGGTAGTAACAACATTGGAGCCGCGGAAGCGGTTGCGCGGTGTGGAAAAGACTGGCTTGTTGAACCTACTTTGGGTGTCGCATTTCCACCACCCCCCAATAACCATTTTCGTCATCAAGAAGCTGCTCTGCCTGGTGCATGATGGGTATCTATGGCCGGAGGAGCCCATCCCCGTCATGACAAACCTAATGCATCATATTTCCAGGCTCCCTTACAAAGGAATGGACCCCACAACCATATAAGAAGGAAAGGGCAGTGGTTTGACCCTCGCGGATGCCATGAAAATGAAGTATAAGTTGGAAAAGAAGAAGAGGGGCTACGCCATCTCCAACATCAAGGAAAAAGTAGTCCACGTAGCTACCCAAATCCTTGCAGGTAAAGTTATGCAGAAGTGTCACGCTGATGAGGTACCGATGCCAGTGGTTGCACTGGTTGAGTAGTGCGCGGAGGGGGTCTAGTTTAACTGGTTTGAATTCCTCTACACAAACTTTTTAGAAAATTGCCGCGAAGCCCAGGAGTAGGGTAAAAACCTTCCACTAGGCTGTTTCTATCCATAGTGCTCGTAGCGACGGAACTGTCGGAGGACAGTTAATTCCCCACAATTGACAAAGATTTATCAGAGGCCGCAAAGTATGCTTCGCTCTAGGCCATGAAGGATACGATAAGGATCTGCGACACGAAGATCTTCTGGGTGCTTATGGAGATGACCATCTAAATAAGGATCAACCGTAAGCCATGGTTGTTGCCCATGATGTACAACAGTCTACAGAGTTTTGCAGAATTTAAGGCAGACATGCACAACATCTTTATCAGGGCATGCAAGGATATAATGAAGCAGTGGACAAAGCTACCTTTTGTAGCCACTGACGATGCCATTTTCACTGCCTTGGAGGCATGGCCTCTGGAATGGCGTGCCCTAGATCTTGCAGAACTCAAGAGGGCAGCAGTGCAGAACAAGAAGGACGATGCTAAGATGTGCATCACACAGTTGGCCAAGAAAAGTTGGAAGGAAACATCAATATCTAAGGTATGGGCAACGTGGGAAGTGGCACAGAAAGCCGCTGAGCAGAAAAAGGCTGCAAAAGCAGTAGCAGTAGCACGGGAAGCAACCGCGAAGGTAGGAGAGGGCCAAGAAATGCCCTCGCAGGGGCGCGAGGTAGAGGAAGCAGAAACAATAGAAGGAAGAGCGGAACCAGAGACCATGTACACACAGTAGAAGCTCCCACACATGGTAGAATAAGCAGGGCCAAGGAAGAAGGTCAAGGCCTCGAAATTGGCCACTGACCCGATCACCCTAACTGAGGGTGATCTGCATGACATGGCGAGATGGTGCATGATGTCACAAATGAGGCCCTTCAGGATTTCATGCAGGAGCACCAGACTATGTTGGGGGCCCTCAGAGCATAGTTGCAGGAGTTACAGGTGTGCCCCCCTCAAGTTGGTACCCTTTCAACCCACCTCACAGTAGGATCCTCAGCAGCAGAGTAGATGTTGTGTGCACAAATGGCAAACACAATAGTGTTGCCAGAAGAGGCTCTAGTGACATTGAATGAAGCCGATAGATTTTCGTTTAGCATGATGAAAGGCCTTGGCCTTAATCTAGCTGCCCTTCCACGTGAGGCACTATATCTGTTATAAGATGGGATAACGACAAAGCTGCGTGCTAGGGAGAGCCGCACAATCAAAGTCCTTAGCAAGCAAAAGATAAACATGGAACAACTCAGCTTGCAGTGCAACAAATTGGTGTCGCAAAATCAATAGTTGGTGCAGGTGGTATATGACGCTTTCCACAATGTCTTAGACTTGGCCATCCCAGCAGATATACTAGTGGAGGTGTCGATCCATAGGTTAGCAACAGGAGTCCGTGAGGCTAGGGAAGAAATGACCAAGGTTCAGTTAGAGCTGAATCTTTAGATCACCGAGCTACAGTTAAAGCACAACCATCCACTCCCCCAGAAGTCAGAGAACAACACGATAGCACTATCATAGCAGGGTTGGAGGAAATAGGAGGTGTAGTGCGAGCCTGTGCCAGCATGTTGGAACACGCACTTGAGGTCCTCACGACTCTGTAGGAGGACCCCAACATCCAACACTTGGAAATAGAAGCAAGAGAACTCCAACAGAAATAAGACAATGTCCGAGGAACTACACAGACAGTAGTCCTCACCAGAGGCTTGTGAGGATGCAGCAAGCTAAAGCACTGAAGGAGCAGGTGGATGTGGCGCAACACAAGGAGGTAGTTCTCAAAGTGCACATCCAACCTTGGATCGACGAGTCCTTCACTATCACGGTAAACATTAAAGGAAATCTCACGCACATATAGGGGGTGCACACATTAATGCAGAGAAACACCCCAGACATAGAGGTCTCGGAACAACAGATGCAACAGATTCAACAATCAGTAGCTCAATGCATTGCTGACCTCAACACAGTTTGAGAACTGTTGGAGGGAATCTGTGCCAAGATCACTGTGCTGATAGAGTGACTTGAGGGCGAGTCACGATGTTTGTGTTGGGGGCCTATTGGGCATGGAATCCCCCCAAGGCATGTTTTGGGGCTCAAAGCCCAAGTTTTGACCGAACGGTGTTGTAAAACTCCACGAATTACGGGTGCGGAAGTATGTTAGAGTCAAAGGGTTTTCTGCCCTAGTATTGTAATGTAATTTCGGCCTACACATGGTCCATGGACCATGGGATTATATAAATAGAGTAAGGCTCTATGTGTAAATGAAGGCAAGAAAACGAGAGAGAAAGAGAAAGAGTCTGAGTGACTAAGTGTGTCTTTAGGTTGTAGAGTAGGAGAGGGCTCTGTAGCTGAGTGTGCAGAGGCCTAGTAGTCCACAGCTGAGTGCATAGACCCCTGCAGCTGAGTGCTCAGGGCGAATTTGAGTCTGTAACTGAATAAGGGATTAATAAAGAGAAGTTTCATATCAATTTGTGTATTTATTCTTGGATTAATGCATGTTTGATATAAATTGGAAATATACTGTTTATTTACTTTGCGCACCTGTATGAATGATTTATGTTGTTAAGTATAACTTAAAGCACGCAAGTAGGATAAAATAATCAACTAACATTGGAATGCTAGTAAGGACTTGGGTAATAACATCATTTTGTCCCTGAGTAGGGCTACGCGAAGGCAACATATTAGGTTGCGAGGTACGGGAAAGTGTGTGTAGCAACATGCTCGCAGGGTCGAACCAAAGACCACTTGAACTCATCAGACATCTCCAAGGTGTAGAAATCTAGTTCTAGCACCATCCCATACTACTTCGGGTGAAACCTCAGTCCGCACTTTGCGGACTGTTGCCGAAAGGGCCAGTAGTATCGGGATTTGTATGGCTAAATCAACTTTGAACCTGGGTCAGGCCCCAATAAGCCAACACTTCTCTCCTCCTTTTAAGTTTTGTCCCTAATTGGGACCCTTTTTCACCTTTCCCTTAGTTGCAAGGGCTACATTTTCTTCTTCCTTCTCCATCTTTGGTCCCTTGCTACTACTACTAGTAGCACCATATGTGAGACTAATCCTTAGCTCCTCTTGAGTGAATTCACTCCATAAGTGTTCCAAATCTAGTAGCTTATCTCATCCAAAGATTCCTTGAATGAAATTTCACCATCCCTTGGTAAACCCATTTAGAGTTGTTTGCATCAGTTCACTATCTGTTGGTTTCTCTCCTATATCTGCATGTTCATCTTAGACTCCTTGAATTTTGGTGAGCTAGAATGTAAAACTCTATCCCTTCTGCATATTTTTTGTCCTCATCTTCTCATTGAGAATCATTTTCTGATTCTCAGATGGATCCTTAGACAACTTCACAATGGCATCCCTCATATCCTTTGTTGTATTCTTTTTTGCACAATGCGGGACAATGTGATCCTGAACCTGGTATAGGACCATCCTCTTTTCCTTATATGTTGGTTCCGCAACTCAAATTGTCATGAGCTCCTTCAAACCATTCTCATCCAATAAGAATTACATCATGGCCTTCTAGATGCCAAATTTTAAGGCTCCATCAAGTTGTTCTTGATCTTTAAGTCTTATTGTGACCATATCTAAGAAACCTAAATCAACTAGAGAATTATACATTGGAAATATCATTCTCCTTCTAGAAGATCACCCAACCTTTTTTATACTATATGCACTCCTCCTGGAATGCACATATCTACTTCTACACTTGCCTTTGGCGTCCTTCCCAAAATTTTCTCTGCCTGCTGCCTCTACTGGGTAACTCGCTCTACCTCTTGGAAGTCCTACTCTAGAATCTAGCACACACATTGCTAACCCTGAAACTTGCACTGGCTATAATGGCAAGCCTTATATGAACTTCTACTGTTAGAAATTATGCCTCCTTTCCTACAACTGGAAAGTTGGAAACCCTATGAGAAATAATTGGAAATTCTCTCTTGGTATGATTTTCTCTTCCTTCCCACACTGATCTATAATTGCATACTATGCCTGATCTTTGATGCAAATCAGCTGATCTACTCACCAAAAACTCTCTTTGGAAATCATATTGTATGTTGCTACAAAACTGAGGAAACTTAGACTTTTCCCTCATTATGATCCGGAAATAAATTTATGCCTCTCTACTACTCATACTACCTGCCTCACCTGTGCAGATTTGGAAATAGTGCTTCAAATATTCCTCTGAAACTGCATGATTTGTTTTCCTTTCACCTTTGAGCCTCTAATCTGACCTTCAATGCTTTGATACCATGTGAAAATTCCTTGAACTAAAAATACTGAGTATTATTCTCCTAACTTACATTAGAGGAAATTTCAGGCTAAAAGTGTCAATGAAATTTTCATGTACATAACCAACGAGTGTCTACACTTGAAATTTGATTAAACCTATAAGGAGATAAGCCAAAAATACACTTAAAAAAAGTAGTTTTCTTCTTTTACCTCCAAAATTCATAACTCTTATTTTACTATTTTTCCTTAGGAGGCCACTTTTAGGCTGAAATTTCCTTTAATGACAATTTATTTGTCTTCTATTGAATTATTAAGATCAAATAGTGAATAAACTACATTGAAATTCTTCACAAATGAAATATGTTGTGGAAATATAAACAGGGATTGAGAAATAGATGCACACACAGAAACATAATAAAATTGATACTGTTATTTTGGACGAAACGTCCCTGGACAAACCCTGAAGGAAAAAGCATTGCAATAGATGAGGGTTTATGTTATGATGTAATAGTTTGCAAAAATAATTACAACTATTATCCCAACTAGAAAACCTCCGGAAATACACTATTAAAACAATCTAGAGATCCAAGATCTCCTCTCCAAATTACATTGAACTCCTATGGCCTGCTTGCACCCCACACTAGCAACTCACAGTGCTTCCTGAAATGCACACTGCTGGCTCTAAGTAACTTACACAACCCCGAAAATTCTTCCAAGTGAGTCGTTCTACATACCTCTGCCCCTAGAATAAATTTTCTTCACCTCCCATACCCTGATCTAGACTTTAACAATTGAATTGACCCTTCTCCCAACAACTCATATTGGAAATCTAAGGAACTCGCACTGCACCAATCGACCTCCTTTGCAGAAAATTTAGCCTCCTCTTTTCTTGCCTCCTAACATTGGAAAACCGAGGAAAATATCTTCTAAATATCTTCTCCCAAATATCTTATGCTCCATATCTCTAAAGTTCTTTCCCTGGCTCGAACTGTGCCTTCATTGAAAACTACAAGTTGTGGAATTCGATCTATCTTGCTCAGAAACTATGTTTTCTCCAATCCCTCCAACCTACTATTAGAATCCCTCACTAGAGCACTAATGACAAAGATATAATCATGATCAATGGCTCAAATCAACTTAGACTCTGTCAAGTCACTTTTCTGGAATTCTCTAGAGAAAAATCGATTTCCTCAATTAATACTAATTAATTAATCAATTTTCCTAAGTTAGACTTAGGAACTTTTTTATTATTTATCAATTAATTTAATTGAGAGCTTTCTAAGTGTTTTCTCTCGAAACCTTTTATGGGTTTTGGAGATCTGTGTTCCTTAGCCTCTTTGACACTTTAAAGACTAGAACACCTATATGATGCTACCATATCCATAAAAAAACTAGCAGTGTCAACGTAGGTACAACTACCGAAGGTAACGTTTCCTAAGAGGGGTTCAATAGAACCACTCTAGTAGAAGTGATGCCTAAATTCATGAACATGACATGTGGAGCCAAATACTAGATGGGTATTGTGAGAGCCATATTTGGTAATGTAAGTGTTTCCATGACTTGGTGCAAGATAAAACCTGGAGGGGGTACAGGAAAAGTGTTTTGGTGATCGTGTAAGGGAGAAAGTGAGGTTCATTGGTCATGATCTTAGGTGTTTTCGAAGTCAGTGATTAAGGGTCTTGAGACTCATTAACACTTAATGTGTTCATCATGCATACCAGAGCTACAAAAATTGTTGTGACCATTTGTGTGTATTCTAGGTATGTACCAAGGAGAGATGAATTTTTGAACATTCCCAGACCGAATTCGGTCAAGGAAGGGACCAATTCATTTTGGGACCTAATTAAGGGTAACAAACCATCATAGTATGAATAAATCCTTATCTCGTAATGTGTTAATTGGTCAATGGTAATGATTTTCTCGTTATGGGGGAACATCAAGGTGTCAAATAATGATGATGCCACTACTTTCATGGCATAGATATAACTCCATCCCAACAAGATGTTATAATAAAGTTGGGTGTAATAGCCCGGGTAAAAATTCAATGTAATAAATTTAATAAAGGAAAAATAATAACCAAGGTCATGGGACACATATTCCAAGATGACTGTTGCACAAAACATTCTAGTGTGGGTGTTCATTTGGTTTATTATGGCTAAGGAAATTGGAAATGGAAATGGAAAAGGCATTGGAAAGTCAAAGTGGCATTAATTGGCATTTTATTTTGAAAATAATGGAAATAGGAGAAAAGGAAGGTGAAAGGTCATAGGTTCCATGTGAGGAGG
Organism: Pinus taeda; assembly: GCA_000404065.3. Taxonomy (NCBI): domain Eukaryota; kingdom Viridiplantae; phylum Streptophyta; class Pinopsida; order Pinales; family Pinaceae; genus Pinus; species Pinus taeda. Next base: position 113,309 of record APFE030123888.1, read on the forward strand.
AAAATGAAGGAAAATAATAGAAAATTGAAGAAATAGAGGCCTCATTAATAAAAAGGCTTCCGAGGATTAGTTCACAACCTCTTTTCAATTCAATTTTGGAGCTCTCTCTACTCTCTATCTATCATACTCTTGGACACTTAGAGCATTCTTGGAGAACTCTAACATTGGAGGAACGTAGGCAAAGGAAGGGCAAGAAAGTAAGAGGAAGAAAAACATTAAGCAAGGAAGAGGAAGATCAAGCGACTACAATGGGATTACTTGCATGTATCAAGTTGTATGTATGATTTCCTTGCTATTTTTGGCATGCATGTGTGTTTTTTGTTCTCTTTTGTCATTGGCATGGGTTTTTCTAGGTGTGGCAATCATTTTCAACCTTGCCTTTCCATTTATGGATAGCCATGGTGTGATGGGGTTATATTTTTTTGGTTCAGCTAGATTGTTAGATGGATTCAAAACCAAGTGGGGTGGCCTCAAGATTGATCATAAGGCATAGGAATCCCGTGGTGGGATATAAGGTAAATCTTGATTGTGAATACCCTTGATTGGGCCTAGGAATCCCTTGACCGGTAATGGCGGGATACACAATGAAGCCTAGATGGTAGTGACCTCTTAGGCCTAGGAAGCCCTTAACCGGTAATGGCAGGATACATGGTAAAGTCGAGAGGTTGAGATGGATAAATTCCTCACGGTTTAGGTGGAGAGATTTGGAGGCATCCATGCTTATTTATGCCTAGTGATATGGTGGGATTGCGGTAAAGACTAGTTTTATTGATGAGGGTTTCGGGCCTATGTATTCCTTGGTGGGATATACGGTAAATCCTGAGGAAGCCTTGGTTTGTCTTGTTGTGATTCCCATATTCATGCTTGGAATATGGCACAGGGGTAATTGGCTGAAAGGAAGATTTTGTTCAACCAATCTATATTGGTTGGGTGGTTCGTGGAAGTCCCTAACTTGGATGGCTTATGCATTCATTAATAAGAGCTCCTTTTCATTTGGAATTTCCTGTGTAAATGTTCTTGTTCATATGTGGTCTTATGGTTGTTTTATCCTTGTTATTTATGTTGGTTATATGATGGTTATAAGTATGGTTTATGACAAACTTTGGTTATGTATCTCATCATGATTTGAGTAGTACATGAGATGTGAATGAATATATGACCTAATAGATGATAATGCAGCTATTGTGATAAGACCTCAATCCTTCTTTACAAATATCAGATAAGTATGAGACCCTTATGCTCAGATCTATTGTTATGATTTGTAGATTTCATTGTGATATGTTTGAAGAAATGCCTATCATAGCTAGTATGGGTTAGGTCAAGTCCTTGCACCAATATTTGCATTAGTATCTTAATTCATGGTTATTTAACATTTCTAGAAATTTCATGAAGTTTTGGGCAGTGGCCTAAGTCATGGCCCTGAAAATGTGACACAAATTCCAGGGTCGTTGGCACAGGACTACTTGAAAAAGGACACAGTCACATGCATACTTTTATTGTGGGAGTGACTGGAGGTTCTCAGTCACATGCATGGCTCATTATGGGAACGACTAGGGGTCTAGATCAGAAAAATGACAAGTTTCCTCAGGGGTTAGGCACCTGGAAGGATTGGTTGTCTCCTGAAGGGTCTTTAGTTCCTGAGTTAGGTCAAATTGGGTTTTTTTGTTGGTTCCACTTCCTTAATTGTACATGGGGAGTTGAATCACATCATAGTAGCCTCTCGTTACATGTTTACCCCAGTGGAACAGTTATCTTGCGTAAATGTAGGAGGAGGGTGTTACATTGGGCATCAAGGACTTCAATATCTATGAGGACTATATTTCCCATGAATTCAATGAGAAAGTTTTGGAAATGTCCTACCAAAGATGAACCCCTCATATGCCATCAACGTGATGGGGGAAGTAGTGAGTTTGGGGGACTCTAATTTCTACCAAACTAACTTTGACATGATATAGGTGGATGCTCCCTCATCAACAATGCACCGATGGATAGCAATATTTTGGATAGTCACTAGAGTATATCAAGGTGACTATATATGGTAGTCATGGTTCTGAATTATTCAAATCAAAAGTCATGAATTGAGAATTCGAAGGGTCGATTGCAGTTAGCAGAGAAAGTAGGGCTTTCTGTTGATTTTGACATGTTTACAGGACCTCTAATGCTGACATGGATGATGGAGACTACACAAGGTCAACAATGATACTACAACTATAAGATGCCTTAGAATTAAGGGATGTAGGACGTAATGGTCCCTTGACCATTTGTGAATGGGTACAATGGGCGGTTGTTGTATAGTCAAAGGTGGCATAATTGTATTGGTGATGGGTATTGTTGACGTTGAAGGATTTGGTTCCAATATGGTCCCATAATCACGATTTTGTGTTTGTAGGAGAACACATGTCCCTGCCATATAAATATCACAACATGCAGTGTCATTAGCACTTCCTCCTGCTCGGTTTTGATATCAGGGAGGGCTGGCCTAGTGCTAAGTAGCTACCGCTATTTGGTGGAGGATTGGATTTTTCATTATTATAGGTTTTTGATTTTCTTCCTCTTGTCCCCTGACCTCTCTCATGTGATTCAACTATAGGATTTGAGGGAAATGATGGGTATAGTGCACATACTCTCCATAAATAGAACAAGCATGGTTTTTCTAAAGAATTGTATTTTTTTTGGGTTATTTTCCCCCTAGTTTTTATTTGTGTTTCGGTTAGGGGGATTTCCCCCAGTTAGTGCCCACAACTGTTGTTGTTTTTGTTGGTTCCCCCTATCCTTGGTCTCCTTTAGGTTTATTCTTTCCTTTCTTTTGATTAGAATTTTGTGGGTTTGTAGTGCTGAGTTTCTCAAATGACTATTTTTGCTAATGGGCTGAAGGTTGCATGAAATTAACCCCTATGTTTGGCTAAGGTGGAGGGTTATTATATTATGGTGATGGGAAAGGAAAATAAGGATTTCCTTGACTAGGGTTTGTGTAGTTGGATTGGGCAGTTGAAGCCATCTCTAAGGCATGAGATGGGTCCTAGTGACCTTGCATTGGAGGGTTTTGAGGAGGTACAGGTTGGTTGGGGTAGCATCCAACATTGGACAATGTTGGTGCTATGGGTGGCCCACCAAATGATTGGAAATGAGATTTGTGTACCATAGATATTTCCTAGATATTGGAAGGTATTTTGTAGTTGATTATGGGTGATGTTTCTAATCAAATGTTTTGCAACATTTGATGCTATTGGTTTATCTTGTACAAAAGACTAAAAGTGAGGAGCATCTAGGATTACAGAGTAAAGTTACCCTAATTTTGTAGATGAGCACAAGTTTTTGAGCTTTATTGATGGTATCTTCTTGTGTTTGTGTCATAGTCATGGATACATCTTTTTTGATTGCAGGAAAAATATATTTCAAGAAGAAATAAAGATGAATGGCTTATGTTACAGCCACTGTACATAAACTATGATGTTTCCACCATTCATGAACATGGTTTGAAATGTTGGTTGAGGTAGTTTTCTGGAAGCGGGTCAAAACTTCTCGCATTATGTCATAATGAACTAGGAGTTATAAAAATTGTAAGGAATGATCTACCTAAGGATTCAAAGGTTCCATGGGAATTGGTGACCTTGCTTATATACCATTTCGCTGCAGGATCAATGAGGGTTCGTTGAAATAGTCTCAGACGAAATAAGTCCTCAATGATACTGTTGGAAGAACACTAGAAATGGAAAGTCACAATGTGGTTGGTTGGATCCTCCCCCTGATTTACTTTCAATTTAGGGATATCCGAGGGTAACTTAGTTGACATAGGGGGCCATTGTTGAATGTCAGAAATGGGATATTTTATGAGTTTTGTGAGATTTGGGAGATTTAATGAAGCTAAAAATTGGATTCTATTGGTATTTTCCATGTTAGAATGACCTTGGAATGAGGCATTAAGAGGGGTCCCTTGCAGGGAAGTGTGGGGAGGGGTACCTGGTGGGGTATCATTGGGGTTTCCGTGAGGGGTGGTGAAAGGGGTGCGTTGAGAAGGAGTGGACCCTAACAAGGTTTCACTAAGTATGGTTGCATCAATCAAGGTGGATAGATGTTGTCTCTTACGTCAAAATTGTGAGAGACCAAGCATGCCTCCGATAAGAGGGGGGAGGTCTTGAAGGCATCTAGAGAAATGGGTAACCCTTGGGTCCCTTATGATTCCCTAGTAGGTGTGTGAAAATATATGGTGAGGGGGATTTTCTAGCAAACCAAATGAATCACATGCATAATACAAAGTGAAAAAGAAATTGTTAGTATTCCCTTTAGCTCTCTAATGTGTGAAACAATCAACAAAAATGTTTTGTGAGGTTTTATCATATGATAAAAGTCCTAAAAATACTTAACATCCTTCCACTCAAATAGTAACTAGGTCTTGAGAAGATTTTATAGTAGGGTATTGAGGCCATGTCCCAAAAGTACTCGCGATGCTTCCAGTATCCAAAAACAAACCAAAGTGTAGAGAGGGTTATAATGGGGCATATTAAGGCTACGTCCCGAAAGAACTAGCAATGCTTCCAACAATCTGACCAAAATCACCTCAAGTGGACTGCTCTCACACCTGCTACCTATAGGGAAAGATTCCCTAATATTTTTCCACTAAGTTACCTACGTCTAGTGGGAATGAGTGAATCTGAGCTTTTGGGTGTCAACATTGGATCCAAAACTCCTACCAAGTGTCAGGAGATAATTAGGAAGTCCATGATAATCCATAGTCTAAGTCTTACCCCTTCTCAGATTTCAACTCATTATCTATTTTGGCACTAGATGGTGTATTTTAAGCTCCCTAAAACACAATTTGTATGTTTCAAGATGAAAAAACCACAATGGCTTATGTTATGCCTACCCCCATGGTCCTAACATGGAGTATAAATTATCTTGTGGAATTTTTTAGTGACAGTCATTTCTTCCTATCACCAGTGATCAAATATGCTTTTACCAAGTTTTGTTAGGGGTCTTAAGGTAAAATTTTATCATGTCATTAGGTTTTCAGAATAAAAATTTGGTCACTGGTTAGTTTGTCTAGGATTATCTGTATTCTCTCAAAAATTTCACATTTCGGTTGCTTACATCACTTAGAAGAGTGTATCATCATAAAGGGAATATCATCATGATGTCAGTCATCACCATCATGATTTCACTCAGTCTAATGTCTTCATTAGGTCATTAGGGTTTCAAGGTCACCTACATTTTCATTTTATGCCTAAAAGTTCAGCATAGGATGAGTTGTGATAAGCAATTATTTTCAATAAATTTTGATGTAATTTCATAAGTACTTGATGGCTACAATCTCAAGGTTCCAAAAGAAATAAGGTTCACTGTTCAAAAAGATAAAAAGAAGTCCAGGTTACAAAACTCCAAGGTTGTCAAGTTCAAAAAGAGTGAAAGTAATGTTTTCAAAAAGATATGTGGGGCCCATTTTCACTCAAAAGAGAATCATGCTATGCCTATAAAAGCCTAAAAATCTCAAACACATTTCATTTGCATCCTTACCTCATTTGGTTATCGAGCTCTTTCCTCGTTAGGTGAAAAAACATGGGTTTTCCAGCTCAAATTGGCAAAAATCCCTTGGCGCTATGCTTTTGTGAATTGCGATGTGTTTTTGGGAGAGGCATCTGTTGAAAATAACAACAAGAAACACTAAAAATGGAAATACTAAAAATAGCATTAAGAATATTCCAATTTTGATTTTTCCTTGAATTAAAATTCAAATTTAGTCTCACCAGATGTTTGAAAAATAATTAATTAATTCATCTTAAGTTAGTTAGTTGGAGAAATTCAAGCTAGAAGTCTTTGTGAAGTCATGCAACAGTTATCCCTTAAATTAAGGAGATTATCCCTTAATTAAGGAGATAATATTGAGTTTTATTTGAGTTGTAATTAGTTAGCTTAGTTAATTTATTTTAGTCCAATTAAATTAGTTCCAAACAGATTGAGGAACTAATTATGAGTTCAATTAGTTAATGCATGCATGCATCAAACTAGTGTACTCCAAATAACCGAAGATTCTCTCATCGATAACTCATGCATGTCAGTTCAGAAAAAGACCCAGTTGAGATTAAAGACAGGGAAATTGTACTATCAGTTGGAGGAATTTTCCTATAAAGAAAACTCATCCATGCAGAAGGAATAAGGTTCCTTGAGGATTGCACAGTTTTACAAGGTGTGAGATCAGTGTTACACTTGGTAACAGTAGGATCACCCAAGAGAAACAATGCAAGGAAATAAGAGGCTTGGAGGATAGAGGAGAAGGTGTAGTATATCTAAGGGGGATAATATGGGGTACAGAGGGAGGTACCCAAGGGAATAATGTAATAATGGGATGAGCCATACTAATAAATAAGGTGGTTAACCCGTATCATGTAAGGGACCACAAGTAGTTAGCAATAATGTAAGAAGCCCATGCTATTAGATAGATGGTATTGAGTGAACCATGGTAATGACCCATGGTATTGTATGTATAAGGCCTATATAGGGGCTAGAGACTCCCCATTAAGAGATGTCAAGGATTATTGTATGAACAGACATATGGCTTGTGGACTATTCTCCTTCCTTAAGGAGTGAATGTATGGTGTTTCCCTACCTCAAGGGTTTCATATCAATAAAGAATAAATTCTATCTATATTTAGATCTAGTTATGTCTTGGGTTTATTTCTATTATCGTATATTTGCATATCAGATCTATAACAAGTGGTAGTAGAGCACTTTGTTGGGCAAAGCGAAGATTTTTATTTTTATTTTTTATTTTTGCAGGAAATTTTTGGGGTGGCGAGTTTGCAGATCATATCTATATGTTCTAGTGAAAAATTTGCGGAATATAATTGCAAATCTGAGTTCCTTGCAAAAAAATACCCAATTTGAAAAAGAAATTGGCTGAATCGGAGTCCAGATGAGGGAGATATTGTTGATTCAAAAATTAGTTGTCTTGTAGACATTTTTAGGGGCGGTTAGTTTGCGGATATGACCTGTACGTTTTGGTGCAAAATATGTAGAATCTAATTGCAGATCTGTGTTTTTTGTGAAAAAATACCCAATTTTGAAAAAAACAATCGGTCGAATCGGAGTCCAGATGAGGGAGATATCACTGATTTAAAAATCAGCTGTATTGTAGACATTTTTCGAGGCAGAGAGTTTGTAGATCAGATATGTATGTTTTAGGGCAACATTTATAGAATCTAATTGCAGATCTAGGTTCTTTGCAAAAAATAACCAATTTCAAAAAAAAAAAATCAGTCTAATCAGAGTCCGGATGAGGGAGATATCGCTGATTTAAAAACAGTTATTTTTCAGAAAATTTTATGACGGCGGGACAACTGAAGCACGAATCTAAAATTCCAGTGCCTAGATCAGAATTTGATGAAGATGCACAAATTTGTTGGCTCTAAATCAGAAATATGGCTAGCACAAATGGAACAATATTTCACTTTGAATCACATCATAGATGATGAAACTAAACTACGTGTGGAAGCCATTTACTTGGACCAAGAAAGATGGCAATTGTGGCAGTGTCATAAAAAATGCTATCCAAGGACAATTACTTGGCAGATGTTTGCAAAATCCATTGGTGACCACTTTGGCCCTAATCTAATTTTTTGGGTTCTCTTACTAAGCTTAGGTAGACAGACACACAACCTAGCAAAGATTTTATTTTTACAGGAAAGAAGGAAACCAAGAAACCTAAATGGTTATTTTCTACTAGTATCTCTTATTGCAGGTTCATGGATGTATTCAAAAGGAGAAAATCATTGTGTCTATAAATCCTAGTTGCAAGCAAAATCTTATAAATGTCAATTTGGCAAAAAAATTGCAAGTTCCAACAAAACAAATGGGGCACACACAGGTTAATAATGAGCAGGTGCAAGTTTATAAAGATTTGAAGATTTCTATGGATAAGTATGTATTGCATTCTGATTTTTATACTTCAGATATGGGTAACATGGATGTTGTTTTGGGATACCCTTGGATGGAGTCTGTGGGTACTATCAATATTAATGTACAGAAGAAATTCTTGAAGTTCTGGTATAAAAGGAAGAAAATAACATTGCGGGATATTTCTATTAAGACCCAAGCAGAGAATATGGAGGCAGATGCACAAAGCTCTAATGACACTGACACATCAAATGATGAGCCCTTGATGGTCGAAAACTAAACACAAACATCAAACCAGGTACCAGAAAAACAGGGAGAATCTAAGCAGGTTGAAGAAGAAAATATTATAGGTTCTGATACATCAGATGAGGACTCAACGGTTGAAGTAATATTGGAAGATAAGAAACAACAACATGCACCACCACATGTACCAGATCCCAATGAGGCTCCATTAGGTGGTGAATTAAAGAAAGATACACCATTGGTTAACACTTCAACATATCACCACCCACATTACCCCGCAAGAAAACAACCAACAAGATGGCAACAAATTAGCCACAAGGAAAACAACCCCCACATGACAGATAGAGAGGAGCGATGATCCACCTACTACACATCAACACAGAAGAGCCACCAGGGTCAACTTCCATCTCAAGCGAGTGAGGCACCAGCTAGATTGAGGGTTCACCTTTCTCCTGGATGGCTAGATGCACATGCATGGTACTAGTAGACTACTCTTTTAAGTAGATATTATTATTTGTGTTCTTCGTATGTTTTGGAGACGAAACATGTTAAAGGGGGTGAAACGTAGTATACCTAGGGGGGATAATATGGGGTACAAAGGGAGGTACCCAAGGGAATAATGTAATAATGGAATGGGCCATAGTAATAAATAAGGTGGTTCACTCGTATCATGTAAGAGACCACAAGTAGTTAGCAATAATGTAATAAGCCCATGGTATTAGATAGATGGTATTGAGAGAACCATGGTAATGACCCATGGTATTGTATGTATGAGGCCTATATAGAAGCTAGCGACTCCCCATTGAGAGATGTCAAGGATTATTGTATGAATAGGCATATGGCTTGTGGGGTGTTCTCGTTCCTTAAGGAGTGAATGTATGGTGTTTTCCTACCTCAAGGGTTTGATATCAATAAAGAAGAAATTCTATCTATATTCAGATCTTGTTATTTCTTGGGTTTATTTCTATTATCGTATATTTGCATATCAGATCTATGACAAAAGGTTTGTGAGAAGCCTTGTATGCCTGTGAGCATCTAGGAAGATTGTACTGAGAGCTAGTTAGATGTGGGAGCTAAAGCTTTGTGTAATCTTGATGTATTTCCACCTTGTATGATAATACAGATAGCGAGGTTTTTAGCTGAGGCTTTCCCCATAGTATTCTTCTGTGTTTCAAGTGCATTAATTCTTCTTCTCTATTATATGTGTTCCGCTTGATCTTGCTCAAATCTATTAAGCTTCTGCAATTTTGATTGTAGAAGTATATTAAGTATTTTGCTTTAGTTATATTGCATAATCAGTTTAATCTACAGTTAGAATTTCTACAACGTTGTGCTTCTGTGAACTACGTTGCGCTTCTGTCAACTGCACTTCACACAAGATAGAGTATCCCTAAACTCACATAAAATCACCGAAATTCAAAATTTAGGCTTTCATTCTAGTTTTTTATTTCTTTAAGTCTTCTATCAAGTAAGTACACTCATTTCACTCCCTTGTTTCCTTTGGCAAAACAAATAAATGATGGGTAGTTTAATTATCTAGGGTTTGTATGAATTTCATGTTTTAAAGCTTGCAAATGATCAGCTGGAACATTCAAACCCTAGAAATTTCTATCCCCACCTCTGTTTGCATACAAATCACCATCCCATTCACCAGATAAGTCATTTTCCCTTCAGTTTACTTCACCTTCCTACAAACCCTAGCTAGGACTGTTTTTAAATTCTCTTGCCCATTTCCTTCATTCATTTCCCCCCATTTAACTTCCTAAATATTTCTAAAACCCTTTCCCATCTCCCAAAATTTCCCTATCACCATTTCCCTCCCCTAACTCCTTCATTTCACCATTTCACTCATTCCTCATTGTTTTTTCCATTTTCCTGTCATCTAGGGTTTTCAAAATGGAGGGAGATTCATCACCATCAAAAAAGAGAAAACATCATAAAGGAGGGAGGATTATGAGGTATGAGCTCACAAACTGCAATGAGATCAACTCTGCACCATTCATTAGACAGTGCTTTGAATATGTTAGTTGCCTAGGGTTTTGTCAAAGAGTGGGTGAAGTAGGTTTTCATGAACAACTCACTGATTGGATTTCCACCAATCTGAAGGGGGAAAAAGCCACCATAGCAGATATTGATTTCACATTCTCAGTTGCTTCGATCTCTCTTTCCACAGGCATATGTAATCATGGGGAGTACTGGTTCAAAGGCATGAAACTAGACCTTGAGAAATACAAACCTTTCTTAAAATCACCCTACAGAGAGGCTCACTCACACATCATTCAATTTAGACACCTGTTGGAAAAGTATGCACCATTGATGAAGGTTGTAATGAAGTTTCTCACCTATGAGGGGATATTTTCCAGACTGTATCAATACCACATTAGACTGCTAATGAATTTCACAAATATGAAACCTCTCAACCTGTGTAACTACTAGTGTAGAAGTCTTATCAAAATGTTTGAGAAGGTACAAATCAAAAGTAAAGAGAAGTATCCTAGCCTTTTCCATCACCGTTTGATAAAGGTTGTTGTCCTCCATTAGTTGGAAGAAAAGAACATGGCATGGGATACCTTCATTGAAACAGCTTTGCAGTGGCATGAAACTACTTCATCAAGCCATCACCAAGACACATCAGCACATCCTATGGAGGTAGGGTCATCAATAAAATTAGAGGAAGTTCCTAAGGCACCTACACTGAGGTGACCAAAATATATCAGAGAGGAAAAAGGATTGTGTTTACTTTTCAAGTTGAGAAAAGGGTCAAGCCTTATACATCAGCACAACAAGGATTACATTTATAGGATGAGGAACTAATTGAGCATGATTTTGAAATAGTTAACTTGGAGGCAGCAGATGAGCATTGAAACTTGCAACAAGTTATCAAGGAGAAGGATTCCCAAATCAGAGAGCTCATGGACAATTTGGCAAGGGCCAGATTTATCATTTCTTTCCTTGAGCAAGAAAACAATCAACTCAAATCCAAATAACTCATCATGGAAAAAGAGAAATCCAAGATGTTAAAACAATAGTTAAAAGGTAAATAAGTGTTAGAGCATGATGAATAGGAAAAGAAGGTTGGAAAGAAGAAGCCAAGGACAAAGGGTCTCAAAGGAGCATTACAGAAAGAAAAAGACAAAAACCTACTGGATGAAGACTTGGACATCAAAGACATAATTTATTTGGAAATTAATGAAGACAGAGAGTATTGGCTAGGTAAGATCAATAGCCATCTAGAGAATCTTCTTGACAAGGCTAACAGGGACAACCAACTCTTGAGGCACATGGCCCACCACTACCAAACCATAAACATGATTTGCAGCTTCAAACTCAAGGAAATGAAAAACAAGCTAAAGGAAACCATAAAAGGAAAAGATGAGAAGGATAACTTGGAGATGCATAATATACCTCATTTGGCACTTCTAGACCAATTTTGGGAGTTTTCTAAGCATTTTTGGCTTTTGGTGAAGTTTGGTGCAAAACTCGGAAATTGCACTAGTTACAAGGTGCTGCGCTTTTTCCTCAGAGCTCCAAATGACAAGTGGATTATATGTTTGGAAATATGATGTCCTCCTCTCAAAACCCATTTCATAGGATTTCTTAGAAAGGCCTCAAATTTTGATAAAAATGAGAAAAAGAGGTCAAAAATCAACATTATGCCCTCTTTTTGACAAGTGCTACGCTTTTAGAGACACCTTGGGAGAATCAAGTTTTGAAGGCCTTCCCATGGGTCATTTTAAAAATTTCAAGATGTTTTAGAAACTAGACAGGAAAGGCTAGTTTACCGTTCTTTAATATTTCAAATTTGACTTTAATAAGGCACCTAAAAGTGGCATCAAATTTGGCGCTACACTTATGCAATTTTCTGAGTTTTTAATTAAAAATTCCACAGTGTAAATTTCTTAGATTTCTAGTTTGACTTGGTCAAAGGTAACTTGATGATGTAAATTCAGTAGTTCGAAGTCTAGATGATGTAATCATGAATAAATTAGCATTATAGGTTGTTTTATGGCTAATTAGGCCTCATAAATGAAGCAGAAATAAATCAAAGTCTAAGAGAAGACTTTGTTTTTGACCTTCTCACTCTCACTTGTTGGTTGAGAGATTCTTGGAAATTGTTCCACCACTTAGGGATTCGAACCCTAAGGGTGGGGAAACTATTTGTTTGAGTCTATATGTATCATTTCTTATTCAGAGAGAAGGGTTGGACTTTAGAGGAGAGAATTTGTAACTTATGCTTTCACTCAGTTAATCAAAGGAGCAGTTGCAACTATTTTTCAGGAATACATGTGCAGTGAGTTTGTGATGTTGTTTTCTTTCTATGTCAGTTTCTTATGAATGAATCCATATTTCTTAACATGTTTTTCTTTCCTCAATGATTTTCCTTACAGTTATATAGGCATAATTCCTTATATTCAAAGCTTTGTTTCTATGGAAAATCATGTATGTGTATTTCTTCTTCTAGATTAATGAATTCATGGTAACATGCTCATTATGACCTTATAAGCTTTTCAGACCCTACACTACATTGAAAAAAATCTTAAATCCACCACAAAACATTGCTAGCTTGCTCCTATGTATGCCTACTACTACAAACCTTTGAGGCCTTGACCTAATTTCTTCTTCTCATCCCTAGTCCAGCAATCCAAAAAACCCTAAATTTTCAAAAAATCATCTAAAACTATTATATCTAGCTTAAAATCCATTTTTCTTCCAGTCATTGATTGTGAAATCATTAGAGGGATCCCTCACTAGTTTAGCAGGGCTAGCTATTGAACTACAAGCGGTTTGAAGTTACCTCTTTCGATCTCCTCCTCAGCTTGGGACATTGTAGAAGATAACAGACTCTATGGGGAATTTAGCGTGTTCAAGTAAAGGTTGGTTTTAGAGAGACTTTTCTTCATGTAATGTGTGTAAAAAATGTAAACTCAAGAAAACTAAGTATAAATATTCCAAAAGAGGATACCCATTACAAAAATTTTAATTGAACTTAATGTTTGGGGTGAATGTTTGTACAAGTGAAATGGTGAACATATAAAGTGTGAATTGCAATGATTTGGATATGTGGTGATCCTTTACAATTGCCCTAAATACACTATGTTATGTTTGTTCCTTGAAAGAAAAGAAAATGTGTGGATAATGGGCCTTTTAATCTTTCCTAATTATGCTATATGAGCATATAGGGAGATGGAAAACTATTGCTTTGAAAAATATTTTAGATCCCCCCACAGGTTCGCCACATGGTTGCAAGGAAAGAAGTGCCTACTTTCTTTCTTTACTAACACCAACTCCTAGTCCCTAAATAAATAAATGAAATAAAAACTTTGGTTAGCAAAACAAGTAAAAATGATGTGTGGATTTAAGGCCACTTACTTTCCTCCTAGTTAAACTAAGTTTGATGTGAATTGGAATGAGAAAAACAAGTAAAAAGACATGTTTTTTAGGGTCACTTACTTCTTTCCTAGTTAAGCTATGTATGAGTTGTTTTGAGTAAAAAAAGTAAAAAATATATGTGGATAATGGGCCACTTATCTCTTTCCTATTTTAAGCTATGTGTGTATTTTTCCAATTAAAATGAAGATGGAAGGTAGTATTTTAGAGCTGTTTTGGATTCCCCCATAGGTTCACTCCATGTGTGTAAGGGAGGAAGGGCCTACTCTCGTTATTAATCACACTACTCCTAGTCCCAATATGAAAAATTTGAAATCATAAGATAAGCAATTATTCTACTTATAATGGTTAGTAAAGAAAATTGAAAGCTTATCTTAACAGTAAAAAATTGTAGGAGTGCAAGAAGGTCACTAAAGGTTGCCAAAACACTCGAGGAAAAGGAAATTACAATGAATTTTTTGGTTCTTTGTGTGTCTCATGGGTTATGTTCTGCACATTTGTGAGACCCATGTGATTGTATCTACAAAAAGCCGTCCGGAAAAAAATGGATACTTTCAAGCCAAAAATAGGTCCAATTGATACTGACACACATTCAAAGAAATAATATGATGGAAACCAAATGCAAATACAATGAGAAAAGTCCTGCAAAAAATCCAATTAGATCAAAAGAGGCAAGCAAGTGGAGTCACCATTTTGTATGGTATGTTTGGTTGCATATGAGTCCCAAATACACCTTCCTTGAAACTGGTTTCTTCCTACAAGGAGATACAAAAACAAATGAGTGGTGTTAGTGATCAAACATGGAATAAAAAAGCATTGAGTTCGATGGAAAAAGTGCATAAAGAAAATTAAACTAACACTAAACGAAATAACATAAAACAAGCTTGTGAAGAAAAACAAATCAACAATGGAGTAGGAAAAGGATCCTCTTTATTGATTGTTGGTAGTGGAAGAGTTACAAATAAGTATCAAAGATAATTGAAAAGAGTTGCATGAGAAATGGTGCTCAATATCTCTCAAAAAGGATTTCCCATTTTCAATCTCTTTTGCAAGGTATTTCTCTCTCAAAGAAGCATAGAAAACTCCCTACGATGGTGGAATTCTCCTCACAATGGTATGCTCGATTTATTTGGAGAAATTTTGGTAGCATAACAATGCACAACTACTTCTTTTTTATTCTCCATGCTCTTGAATTTATATTGTTTAAGCCAACCTTAGGACGAAGATGGAATATGTTGTGCCTAGTCTATGCATAACGACACTGATGAATATGGTGGATCGCGAGGTCTTAGAGAAACAGCTCGTACAACTGATGGAGCTCAAAGAGGGTAGATTTTTGGCTGGATTTCATCAACAAGTATAGAAGGAACGTGAAAAAGTGTGTCACGATTGACACATCAAGCTTCGCACGTTCAAGGTAAATGATCTAGTTTTGTTATATGATAGTAATTCACTAAATTTCTGGGTAAATTTCAGATGCATTGGCTAGGGCCATACATTATCAAAGAAATTACAGTTCGAGGTGCAATTCAACTCATGAATCTGAATGGATAACCTTTTCCAGGAAGAGTGAATGGAAGCCGATTGAAGCTATATATAGGGGATCTTGTGCAATGACCACATGGTAACAGGAAAATCTTACTACTCCAGTCAGTTGTAAGGGAGTGTGGGACCCTAAACTACTTTGCCAGGTTTGGAGGACTACGCAGAAGTCAGGTTGCATGGAAAATGGTGAAGTTGCAACATATGAACCTACGCTACAGAGGGATGTGTCGCGTAGCGCAGCAGGAAAGTGACTGTTGGAGTCGTTGTTCATGACTTGACGGCCAGAAGACGATTAAGAGGAGTGGGTTGGTAGCATTTAAGGACAAAATATTTGAAGATCTGCCATAAAACAACATTAATTATAAACATTTGTGGGGAACAGTCAAATTCAAATTCAAAAACCCTTATAAATTACGTGTGCTAGTCCAATAGAGAACACTTTGTACCTTTAGAGATTTTGCTGAAATTTGTTGTTTGTCGATGAGCTGAGCATCTTGGGAGGAATTCTTCGCCCACATAGACGTGTCCCTTGAAGCCCATGAGTTGTTTATGGAGGGGATGACTGCCACCAAGCCTGCTAAAGCTGTGAGTTTAGAAGCTGTTGTATCCGATGGACTAGAACCTGAAGTATCTAGTATTGAAGCTGCGCCAAGGCCAAAACAAGGCCAAAACAATCCATGGCAAAAGATAAAAAACCTGATGTGACAGAAAAGCAATCTGCAGTTAAGGAAAAGCAGAAAAATCTAGTACAAATATGCACTTCCCCAAGGAAACATACCGTGATACCAACATAGAAGAAGGACAAATAACCAATGAAAGGAAAACAAAAGGTTGTAGACCTAGAGGCGAAAGAAGGCTCGAGAATGGAGGACATTGATGCTGAAGGAACAGAGCCCATCACAAAGCTCCCTTAGTATATCCCTCCATGGAAGGGAAAAGAGAAGATTAAAAAAACCCGGACTCTGAGAAATTTACCATTTCTACACCCCTGCTACCTTAGTAGGTGCCTTTTGAAGGTCTATGGCTAGCGTCAGTCCTGTTGGATACCTATACCAATAGGTTTCATATTTCATGATTGGAAAATCCAAATGCCAAATATGCTCTGCTTTACTGACACAAAGATCCCATATTTCCAAGGAAAGGCAAGGTGTGTACATGCCTTCAGGTTTATTAAATTTTGATGGATGGTCCAACAGTCTAATCTGGATCATGCCATGTTTCAATTTTCTGTTGTAGAATAGAGAAAGAAGTCTGTCCAAACAGCTTAA